>CAMOHE010048321.1:138591-167856 GCA_946598075.1 Artocarpus hirsutus
AAAAAAAAATAAAAATATGGACTTGACAGGCACATAATTATAAAATGAGAGGGGGAAAAGGATGGGCTACTTGGAGTGGTCATTGTTTTTGGGAGCATAAGGCAGAAGGGAAGGAGGCCAAAATCACTTTTGTTCTCTCACAAGCAAAGGATTGGGTATGCCCATGGTTTTCATTGGTTGCAAGTTGTCGTTCCAAACCATAACCAAAGTTAAAATGGATCCTTCAAGGCTTCTCAGTTTCTAGAAACTCCTCTCTTTCGCAAAGATAGAGAGAGAGAGAGCGAGATGGAGTGGTGCGTAGTGTTATGTTAATGTTGGTGGTACGGGCCCGTTTGTTTTGGTGATTTTTACCACAATCTCAGTTATGAACAGTAAAAAGTTCTCACATGCTACAGTAACAAAAAAAAAAACAAATTTGCTACAGTAAAAAGTTCTCACATGCTACAGTAAAAGTGGTTCTCACCACTGGTTCCCACCACTCTCCCAAACACCCTATAAAATGAGATGGTCCCACCACCATCCCCTCTTAAAGCGGAAAGTGACCACATAATTTGGGGGGTTTAACGGGAGAGAGAGTTAAGCAGGTGAAGAAAGGACCCATAAGCATCGCCTCTTCTCTACCCTATTTCTTACCCCTTCAAATTTAAGAGGATTGTATGACAAAATATATAAAAAAAAAAAAAAAAAATCTTATCAGATTTGTTTTAAATGATTTTAATATGATTTAACACCTAATATGGTACGTTATATCCCGAACTTGTATATTGATAAAAAAAAAAAAGAAGAGGAAAATACAACATCAAAAGCCAATTTGAATTCCAATTTTTTTTTTTTTTAAAAAAAAAAAAAAAAACCACTCTGACCACCATATGGTTAACCTTGTCTAGTGAAACCAAGTGTGTTAACAGGAAGCTCGAAGTCTGTACCCATTTCTATAAGGGGAGATGTCAACCGTCTCTTCTTTCTACCATTATATGAGACTTTAGGCAACAGGATCATAACAATTTCAATTAATTTTTTGGATTTTTTCGGGTGTATTTTCATTGATGGTGTACATTCTCAAACTATTCAATGTAATTAAAATTATTATTATTATTTATGTAGATATAACATCTAGTACCGAGATAAAAAATTATCTTTTTAACAAGTATTCTCACATTGATTTAAATTTATCAATTCTAATTATATACAACGTAAAATTCTCGTATAAACATAATATTTTAACTTATTTTTTTATTTCAAATCAGGTTGGGAGACACTTCATTGTTATTATTATTATTGTTGTTTCCTCTTTCTTACAAATAAGCAGTTAAAAAGTTTTAAAGAAATTAAAAAAAAAAATTTTGAGGGTTTGATTGAGATGGAGGTGGGTAGCAGGCTTTTGTTTGGGTACCCGTGGGGCAGGTGCAGGGGGGAGGGCCGTGGTGCTGCTGCCTATTTCTTGTCCACTACATTGGATCCCACGTGGCGGAATTCAGCTGATTGGACGTTAAAGCTCAGCCCACGTGGCACCATGAAGTGTCAGCACCTCAGTGAAAAATTAGCCGTTGATTACTACCGGTCACATCATATCCGTCAGTCTTAACAGGGGGTCCCACCCTTGTTTCCAACAGTGAAATTGGATAATGAAGCACAAGGCCTATTCGGGTTAGAGATCAGGGGAAAAAAATTTTAAACACCGACTTGTACAGGCTAAGCTAATTTGATCAAGGCTAGTTTTATTTAAAAAATATATTTTTAGTTTTTAATCTTATTTTATACCTTTTAAATTAATTTTAATACATAAATTTATATTTTTTTATGATCAATTTTTAATTTGATTTAATTATCTAAGACACCCTTAAATTAAAAAAATCTTTTCATGATCAATTTTTAATTTGATCTAATTATCTAAGATACCTTAAATTAAAAAAGAGAACTTTTAAAACTTAAAAAAACTTATACTAAGATTTTTTACTTAAAAAATGTAAAGAGCACTATCAAAATAGGTGTTTTGTGTGTTTTTATTTTTATTTTCTTTAAAGTATTAATTTTTTTCTTTTTACTTAAGGATAATTGATAATTTTAAAAATAAAAATCAACTATTGAGTGAAATAAGGTATAGATTTATATATTAAACTTAATTTGAAGGTATACTTTCAATGAGATAAAAAATCGAAGGTGTAGTTTTTGAGTTAACCTACAGCTAAGGATATATAAAGATAAATATCACTATGATCAATCATAATTAAGCACGCCTATAATGTCCTATAGGGGGAAAAGCTACATATGAACAGGGGTGGATGGTCGTCTTTCTTGGACTTTTTTCTTATAATTTTGTATATAAAATTCTATAAGAATTATATCCCATTGCCCTTAAAATTATAATTGTCCTCCTGAAATTATATTTCGTCTCCCTTAAAATCAATTTTGTTCCTCACCTCATTAGTTCAATTACACCTTTGCTTTCTCTCGTTAATTTTTCTAGCTTCCTCCTAACGGGTTGATAATGTCTGCTTTATAGACATTACTTGTGAAAAGAATCTAAATAAATTTAGTAATTTACATTCACCTCCAATTCAAGCTTAATAGGTAGTATTTGATAAAAGAGAAATGCCCCTATCATATTAATAGAGAATAGACCCTACAGCATAGAATCCACTAATAAGATCCATACTCTACTAATAATTAAGTTTGTTTAAAAAATTAGTTTAAACTATTTGTCAAAACCAAACTATATAATGTGTGAAAGCTTTACATTATAACAATTAAAACTTTCGTGTTGAAACAAAAGCCCCAAACAAAACTTAAGTATTCAACATTGCAAATGCCTCCTGCCTTTTCTTTTTAAAAAAAGACTCATAAGTTAGAGGGACAAGATTGACACAAAAAATTGGAGCGGCAGTTACGGTGAAAAAGAGAGGAAACAGAAGGAGGTGGAATTATTTATTTATTTTGGGAGGAGAAGTAATGGTTTATTTGTTGTAGACATTTATTAGTGTAGTTAATTACCTCTGATTGCCACCCTGAGTTTATGACAATTCAGTGCCTGCTCCGCTGCTCCTTTTGAAGGTATCAAGTGCTTACTCAGATTTTTGCGATTGCTATATTACCTTATTTATCATCCTTTGCTTCTGGAGTAATTCTATTCAACTTTGCAAAATTATATATATTAAATTTACGCATGTAGTTTAATAATAGGGTTGTAATATTATAAGATAAAAACGATTTTTCTTACTTCTAGAACCTTTTTTATTATTTTTTATTGGAGGTATTTTACTCATAGTATTAAGCCTCAAGTAGTTTTTGCCGTCGATAATTATACTTATGTCAGAACCCAAAATCGTTAAACTCACATTAATTTTTTTGATCGTACTTACATTATAACAAAAAATACTATATCATTAAAACAAAGTTTTTAACATGCTATGATTCGTATTCTGAGTGGGAGAACAGTTTTCAACATGAAACGATTTTATGGTGTTCTCATGGGAAGGGTGTAAAATTATTTGTGCATTTGTATATAATTTAGTGGTAAATCTAAACCTAACTTCATTTTAAGATGCAAAATTGGAAACTCTTATCCATGAATTAAAAAAAAAGAGTATAAAATTTTATCATAAATTTGCCAACAAGTCAAATAACGGGTGAATATAATAAAATTTTCATAATATCATTTAACCTTGAATTAAATAACCTAGTGGTAATAATAAATTTTTATTATTATCTTTTAAAAAATATTATTTTGCTTACTATTATCTTTTAACATAAACAGGGAAGAAGAAAGAGGAAAAAAAGGAGAAAGGGAGGGGACCGCAGAAATAGAAAGAAGAGAGAGAGAGGGAGGGTGCGTGTGAAGTGTTAGGGACCGCACGACCCGGCAGGCCCTGCAAACCTTTCAGAAACCACAGGCAAAAAATTTTTCAGCTAGTCTAGTGGGAATGAATCAATATGGATTCAGCCATGCGAGTTTCTTTTCGGTGTATAAAAACGAGTACCCAACCCAAACCCAAAAGCCCAAAAAAAAGAGAAGATTAAAGAGGAGGGTGTGATTTTTATTTCACACGAAGTGCCATCAGTGATGTGTGAAATGGAATCCAACGAGGAAAATTAAGAGAGAGAGAGAGAAAGAAGAGAGAGAAAAAAATGGAAAAAAGGGGGAATTGAATGGGATTCGTCCAAAGGTGATTTTATCTTCAAAGGCACCTGCACTGCACCATCACGCAGCCACCTGCTATCCAGTCAAGCCATTGGTGAGAGACCAGCTGGGTTGGGCTCCTTGGCTGCTTTCCTTTCGTTTCGGTTTTATCTGTAAGAATTTATTTTATTATTTTTTTGTAAAAAATATTAAATTACTACTTTGATGTTATCCACTTACAGAGCAGCAAAAGCCCTGTTTCTCTTTCTCTTCCTTCCTCTTCTCTTTCTCTCTCTTTTATTTATCTTTATCTGTCTTGCATCCGCATTATTTAATAATATGTTATCATTTATTATTCTTATTATTTTTTTTTGGTGAATTCTTTTTTAAAAGATGGTGGTTCCATTAGGAACGGCCCATATTAATCTTATTATTTTATTCTTAAAATATGCTTATCCTGTTCGTGTCATCATTTTTTTTAAACAAAATAATTGGAGGGTTTTTTTTTGTTTTTTTCCCTTCTGCCTCTGTTGTTGTTTTGCTTGTCAATTTCTGTTCTGTTTCGTGTAAATGTTTTTCTTATAATGTTGTTTTTCCTGATCCTTTTGGGTCTTCATATATATATATATATATATATATATGAGATTTTTGAATTGTTTCTGTTATGTAGTGGATTTAGTTGTTCCAAGAACATCGCGGGATCAGGATGCTTACGTTCGAGAACATCAACGTGAAAAATAATTTCAGTTAAAAATAAATAAATAAATTTTGGGGTGGACTTTGTGCCATAGCATTGCCCATAGGTAACAGGGATAAGAATGTTTCAGTTCGGTTGAGCCGTAATTTGACAAAACGTAAGGAATCATGAGAAAACAAATCCTTTACTTTAAAAAATAGGATATTTTGATTAGTTATAGACTTCAAATGCATAGGAGGTACGTTAATATTGTTATGATGTTCGTTTATTGAAGAAATTTCAAGAGCAACTAATGATAAAAAGTATAAATAGGGTGCTTGGGAAGTTTTATAATTGAAAGTATCCTAACATACGAAAATTTTAGAGTATAGAATGTTTTTGTTTTATATTATAATATATGAAGTTTTATACTAATTGAGTTGGAGTTGAGCCATCAAGTAAATTTTACTAATTGAGTGTTTGAGAAATTAATTTGAACTGAAAAAATTAATTTAAAAAATATAACATATGAGAGTCACATTGTAGGCTGTAGCAGTTTTTTACTAGAATAAGAATTAGTTTGAACCGGTTTGTCATATACACAATAATATTAAATAAAATTTGATGGATCGAAAAACAAAAATCAAACTGAAAAATAAAAATTGCTTTAATAAAGAGTACAGGCCGCTATTGAGGCTTTAGTTTATTAACCCAACATATTGTCCTTTTTTAGGATTGATTTTAAATTAGCCATTTTTTTTCTCTCTAAATGCTTAAATTAGGTTTCTTTAACTCTGAAAACGAGGCAGAAAAGGTTTTTCCTTTCCTTCTGCAGTTTCTACTTTAACCAAAAAGCCTTTTTCAACCAAATAGAATATTTGGAATCTTTAAACTCAAAAGAAAAAGTACTTCGCAATGAGCAACATTTTTAGAAATGTTGCATAATGATATCTGGTCTTAGACCACCTTTATTGAAATAACAATATTAATGATGTGATTGACATTAAAGCGTAAACATAATATTATCAATATGTTGTTATATTTTATGTTTTAGTGCACAGTGCTATTACAGATGTTATATATTTTTTGTTGTAATTTAAATTATTTTTTTATAAGTACTTTAAAAATTATCATACAATTAAAGAACAGTACATATATTAACAAATAACAATCATCCTTCAAAATTTAACACATAATATTTTAACACATATTGTTTGTATTAAATTTATCATCGAATACACATATATCAATTTCTGACCAGAAATAGCAGAGTGATTGGAGAGTAATTTTTTTTATTTAAATAACAAAATTTTATATCGACTCGTCAATTTGACACTATCTTGGAGATGCTGCCTTAGAACATAACAAAGGAATTTGTCATGTTTAACTTGTGAAAGAATAATTCTAGTTTGTGATCTTTAGTTCTTAGCTGCAAATTTGTTTTTAGCTCTGCTCAATTCTTTTATTTTTTTTTCCTTTTGACTAATCTTAAAATATAGGAGGTGATCTGATCCTTCTGTTTAGGAAGGTAATGACTTGCTCTTGTGCACTTTTTTTCCACTGTTATTGCTGCCTGAAAACTCTGCTAAAATTCATAAAAGCCATGCCTCTGTCTTCTCCAATTGGAGTGGAGAATCAAAGTGAAAATTATTGATAGAGAAGGACAGTGACATAGGGAGAAAAAGATAATAGTATTGAGGGGGAAGAGAGAGAGGATAGTATGGAGCACTTCTGTCGTTTAAAACACACTGTGGAATGCCTTAACAAATAGGTCCAAGTTCTCTGTTTCACGAACAGACTCAAATCATGTAGAACAAGTTGTTTAAACAGAAAAATTGGATGCTTTCTCATACAAAAATTGAAAATAAAATTAGAAGGTTACAACAGTAATGGAGATTCTTCTGTCAGTCCCCGTAGGCTTTTGCTGACCTCTGTTTTAGAGCCTGGTCCCATTGTACGTGCAGACAATATACCAGGATAGCTATCAATTATTTTTTGCCTAAATTGTCATCTGGCTACGAGTAATCACTTGTAAATCGAAAAATTACAATGCAACTGCTCCAGAATTTAACCCTTATAAGCCGTTTATAAGCCGTCTCTGTAGTAAAGTTTTAAGTTTAACAACTATAGCATATGAGAGCTTTATATTATATTAAATTTTTTTACTATAGCATTTAAGAGCTTTACATTGTAGTTAGTTAGCACTAATTAGTTCCAACTAAACTGTCAAACGAATAATGAGATCTCCCTTTAAGCAACCCTATCCTTATTAACTAAGCTAGCATCAGTTGGTTAAAACTATACCAGAAATGATTGTATTAAAAGGAATTTTAGTGCATTCTAAGCCATTTAAATTTTTTTTTTTCTACCGAATGTTGCAAATGAGTCAAGTTTTTTATTTAAGAGAGAATTTACTCTCCATATCCTAGAGCTTGTTTGGTATAAGGAAAAAATGAAAGGAAAGAGAGGGGAACTCTAGTTGTTTGGTTGGAGAGATAAGAGAGAGGAAAATATTGGATGAGATTGCAAATCCTTCAAAGAATTTCAAGTTTAATCTCCTCCAATATGATGTGATTTAGGTGTTTGGCAGATGAGTTTGAGCTCAAAAATGAGTTCAAATGCTGTAGCATATAAGAGCTTTATACTGTAGTATACTTTTGTTTTACACCACGAACTGTTCAAACCAATAAATTTGAGTTCTTTTCCTAAACACAAGGTTAGTAAAAAATGCATGCCAATTACAATAAAAAAGGTCCTCATTTTTCTGTCTATTTTCCTCACACCTAGTTATATACCTTTTTTTTCCTTCCTTTTTCTTCCCCTCTTAACAAACACAGCCTTATAAGTAATTGAAATATAATTTACCCATCAAATCACTTGGTGCAGGAAATTTGATAAATCACTTGAGATTTTTGTTAGTTCTATGTTAAATTAGGAGTTGCAACCATTTTCTTCCAAAACCCAACAGTATTCTGCTTTCCTATTTAAGTCCATCCGGTAAAAGTCTGTTATTGAGCATCGTTCTTATCACTAATAGTGCTGCTTTTATTCTATGCTCATTCTAGGTAGAGCAAGATTTAGGTTTATCACGTGATAGTGGCTTTCCTAACATTGCTTCTTTGTTTGGTTAGGCATGCTTTAGGTTGACCCAAAAGGAAAGGGTTAAAAAGTAATTTCCTGGAGCCTTTTAATTTCTGGAAACTGTTAATGTCTCATGAATTCCTTGTCATGTCCTTTAGAAGATTATATTATATATTTGACTTTTACAGGATCTATTTGTCAATTAACTGAAATAGGTTTTAACTGCACTTTAGCTCTTGCAATTGAATGAGAGTAGGGAAACATTATTATTATATTTAGGTGGAGATGTTTTCACATTAATTTGAAGAGGCAAGTAGCATAAACAATCAAACATCCATGAGGATAAACAAAAATTTTCTAGTGGTGGTAAATTGTAGTAGAAAAGAGAAGGCCAACCTTCATAACTGCCCATTCAAAGGAGTAATAAAACAGTAACTAATGTGGTTTGCCAAAACAGGGAAAATTCCAAAAAAGTTTAAAAACCCTAGACTGTCCCCAGCTATTTATAACACCCATGAGGTCCTCCGGGACTTCAAAGGATTAGCTCTGCCTCTTTCTCTGCAAATATATTGTATTTTGTCCCTTAAGGATATAGGTTAAAAAACCCATGATTCTTCCAACCCACCACCACCATCTCTTTCCACATTTCATTAACATCTAAACTTAAAAAAAAAAAAAAAAAAAAAAAAAGAGAGACAAAAAGAGATGAGAGATGAGGCAAGGAAGATCCTCCTCAGAGCTTGAGATTAAAGAAATGGAAAATATAGACAAACTTAGTAAGGTCAAAGAGGAGCCTCGTCTCTCCGGTGCCTACATCCGTGGCTTAGTGAAACAACTGACCTCTTCAAAAACCAAAGACTCCATTAATGATCCCAAAGACCACCCAGATTCATGTGCTGTTGTTGATGGTCATCATGATGGTTTTCCTGTCCAAAACTTGACCAAACTTGGAGAAGCTGGTTTAAGCGAGACCCAACAACAAACACAGCAAACCCAACAACAACAACAACCCCAACAACAACACAAAAAACAAGTAAGGAGGAGACTCCACACCAGTAGGCCATACCAAGAAAGGCTTCTTAACATGGCTGAGGCTAGAAGGGAGATTGTCACTGCTCTCAAGTTCCATAGAGCAGCCATGAAACAAGCCAATGAGCAGCAACAGCAACAGCAGCAACAGCAACAACAGCAACAACAACAACACCAAGAACAATCACCACCACAACAGCCACAACCACAACTTTTGCAGCCCCCGCTTCACTTTGAACAACAAGAAGGAAATATTAAATCTAAGAGAAACCATAGGATTTGCCCATCAAAAACATCAACGTTCTCAAATTACATAGACAATCTTTCCTCCTACTCCTCAAATTTCTCTTCTCACCATTTTCAAGTGACACCTCCAAATCCATTGCTTTGGCCTGCCAATACCGCAATCTCAACTCTGCCCTTTGGTGGTGATCAAAATCTCAACTTCACCCTTCCAAACCAAGCCCTCGGCCTAAACCTTAATATCCATGATTTCAACAACATTGACACCTCTAGTCTTTACCAGCACCCCAACTCTTCATTCTACTCGACATCATCCCCATCCCCATCATCATCATCTTCCCCTTCTATCTCTGTCACCACTGATCACGACCACCCCCATCGCTTGGCCGCAATGGCGAGGCCTGCCGCAGCATCGTCAACCGATCATTTTGTCGATTCCAGTGCCATGACGAGTGGTGGAGGAGGCCTGCATGCGGCTATGGACGACGAGGAGATGGCGGAGATCAGGTCAATAGGAGAGCAGCATCAGATGGAGTGGAATGACACAATGAATTTGGTGACATCGGCTTATTGGTGGAAGATTCTGAAGGCTGAAGGAGATGATCATGATGATGATGATGATGGGGTTAGTGGATTTCACTATCCATTTGATGATCAAGTCATGGAGTTTCCTGCCTGGATGAGTGCCAATGAGAGCTGCTTTCAGCAGCAGCATTTTGATGATTACTACTGCTCTGACGATTACTTCCCCTCTCCTGCCCTGCCTTGGTAAGAATACATATATCTTATAGTATTTCAAAATCACCTCATAAAAAAAATTTAAAAACAAAACAAATTAAGAATTTGGAGATGTTTTCTGTTTCCTTTTCCCTTTTTGTGCTATAGGAAATGTTTCAATCTAAATGTTCTTAGTCATTTCACTCTTTGATAACCTTTTCTTTTGTCGTTTTCTTGAAAATCAACAATTAAAACTTCACTTGTTTTTGGGCCGTGCATGATGGTGTCATGTCCTGAAGTCATTAGCCACAGGTATATAAAGAGACCCTTTAATGTTCTCTCTAATAAGAGCAAGAACAATCAAGGGGAATTTTGGTTTCAACTATAATATTATCTCGAACTTTTTGATAGCTATGGATCAAGTTGTGAAAACTCGGCACTGAAGGAATTGGATAAAACAGAAATTGTAGGCGTCTACGGTGCTTGCTTTCGTCACTGTGTCAGATTGCCATAGTGCCTTGTTGCTATTTAGTTTGACTAACCACGCAAGAATCTTCATTTCATTTTGAATACAATTGTGTACTTTTTTTAAAATTCTAATGTAAGTCTGAATTAAAATAACACAGTCCCAAACTGTTAAGTTTTCATCAAGTTCTTAATTTACATGATTACGATGACATCTAACGGTTAATATTTTAGATTTTCCTTTGATTTTTGCTCCTTTTAATTACCTTTCCATCACATAGATAATGATGCTTAGACACTTTATAGTTTATACATATAGCTTGGCTGATTCAATAATTTTCTTGTGATTTTGTGACACACAGCATGGACATTGGAGAAATTGAAGGTATGGATGGGGACTGGTTAGCGTGAGCCTCACAAGAATATGATGATTCTTTCTATTTTTTTTTTTTTTTTTTGTTGAATCAAATCTTGGGCTTTCCATTTACTATTTATTATTTTTGGGTAGTCTTGGAAAAGCATTTTGTCTTTATCTTGAGAGTATAATAAGGGTTGCAAAGATGTCAAAAAAGGCTGGCCATAGAGAGGGAAATAATGTACCAAAGGAAAGGAGTATGCCCTTTTTTGCCTCCTTTTCTCACCTTCATGTGCTCCAATATTTTTAATGCAACAGTGATATTAGTGTCATTGTTTAGAACTTCAGGTCTTTGCTAAGAAGACTTTTTCATGTTCTTTTGTCTATATTGAAGTTTCAACTGAAAGCAAGACTTGCTGGGTTCTAACCCTTTGTAGTTTATAGCAAAAAAAAAAAAAAAACTTTGTTGTTACGTTTTAAAGCTATTTTAAAAAAAGAAACGTCGGGCATTTAAAATAATTTCGACGATTGATCTTGCATGCTTCTCCCACTTAGGAGCACAGGTGGGTGAGAGAAGCATATGTGATCTGGAATTCTGATTGTCGATTTAAGAGCTTCAGTATGTTGTTGGCAACTTTGACCTTTTTGTCCTTGGCTTAGAGATATTAATATGTTCTTTTTTAAAAAATAAAACATGTATTCATATAAGAATATATATTCTTTGGCGGTTTGGACGCCGAGTCCCACGGTTTATTGACAACTAACAAGTGTGTAAAGGATAATTTGGACTATACCAAGCTACTTTTTTCTTTTGGGTACTAGAAGTTACATATATCAAATTTTATTATTATAAGCTCACCAAAAAAAAAAAAAAAGAGAAAAAAAGAAAGTATTATTTTAAAACAATGGGTTTGAGACACTTGGTATCTCTGAGATAAGATATAGATTTGAGCCGGCCGGGTACTGCTTACTGCATATTTGTCTTTTTATTCCAACAAAAGGGCAGTTTCCAATTTGCAGGTTTTGTATGACTAATTGTATACAAAATCATAACATGCACGCGTAAAATAATAATTCACCGAACTACCTGCAAAAAACACCTAAAATTGCATGAAATTTGAGATAATGTTACAAGTTTCTAAAATTCTGATCAGAAAACTTGTTTAATAAATCCACTGCATAAAAGTGAAACACTAGATTTTTTTTTATTAATTAATTAAACAACTTCGTACAAGTATAGCTCAATGGTAATTTTATGTTCTAGTATTTAGAAAGATGTGTATGCATTATGGATAAAATAGGCAAAAAAACCACTCATTATTTATCGATTATCCATAGTGATAGCTTCTAAACCTTGTCAAGGGATCATTTAAGTATACATTGAAAAGTTTTATTCGATTAATGTCTTTAATTTTCCCTGTAGTCTTTGCCACGATAAGGGCTAAAAGCTTCAAGAAACCAGTTAGCCTTTCTCCAAGAAGTCCAGCCCATTTCTTGGCAAATCTCATCGCTGTGGTCGATACTGAACGTGGAAATGCAGTGTCTCTTGTAGAACCTTGTCGTCCTCTTCATGATCTGCAATTCCTTGTTCATTTGTTGAAGCATTTTGTCAACACTTGGAAGCTTGAACTTGTCCTCCGCAAGCCTAGACAGCCATTTGCAACGTAGCTCTGCCGTGTGAAGGTTTGAGACGCTCTCTATGTAGCCCACAAATGCCATGTTGGGAATCAATGGGTGAATTGTGCCCCTGACAAACGCCACACGATGATTAAATATCTATCTCATTTCGCATTATTATTATTAGCTAGACAGGACCGTTTAAAAGACGGGCAAAAAATGAGGGAAAAACAGAGGAGACTTTTTCATCTGTCTGTTTTTTTTTCAGCCGTCAAACTTGTAGAGAAAAATGATTTTGACCTGATCTAATGGTATGAAAACAAGCACTGCCAGTGGAAACACCCACCGAAGAAAGACCAAGAGGAAATCTCATGAGCCCCACTTCATTTATCTTTTACCATGATTGAATAATGCCCTTGTTGCTGTGCAAGTGGAGTGTTGAATTTGAACTCTTGTGTTGCAAATTGTCAGCTGGACTTTCTGTCTTTTATATTTCCATTAAATTCTTTCTATCCTTGATGTTGAATATAATCATATAATAACTCTCTTCTCTTCTTGTCTTTTCTTTTTTTTTTTGCATCTTTTTTTACACTATTTTTTTTATCCCTAGTGGCATAAAATTGACTCTAAGAAAACTATCTAGTTTAGTTTCTCTTATAATTTGTAAAGATGTGACATGGGATTTAATATATGTAGCATTGGTTAATGATCATTATATTGTATAACTAACTTTTTGTAATATATTATTCTGACCATGATTTGGAATTTACCTGTACAAGGGCATGAGCCCGGTAGAGTCCACAACAAGACTACTAAAAGGCTGAGGCAATAAAGATTGAAGCTTCTTTTTTCCATCATAACCAGTGCAAAGAAGGACAACATCAGCTTCTAGTCTTGTGTGGTTTTCAAATTCAATTCCTCCACTCCAAAACCACCATTTAGATGTCCTTTTGAACATGATTTTCCCCTTGTCTGCCTCTGGAAAGAAATTCTCTGGCAAGATAGCCATTTGGCATGAAGCATAGTCCTCCTCAAAGGGGTGATCTGGCTTTAGTCCATACTTCATTAGTGGGAGCTTCCACACCAAGTATAGCTCTATGAACTTGGAAATTGCCCTTCTCTGATACACAATTAAGTATATAAATCCATGATATAGCTTAATTACTTGTTTAACCGTAAGAAATTATATAGAATTATTTACATAATACCTCTTAGCTTCAGTTTTTTAAATATTTATCTCTCTGTCTGAAAAAACTATAAAATATTCGTTAGATTTGAAAGAAAAATGTTTCAATTATATCTTCCACTCATTTTTTTGGGTGAAAAATAGTCAATTATTGTGTAAAAAAATATGTTAGACAATTAAAAGAAATATAAAAACCGTAAAATAAAACATGATTTTTTTAAGGAAAATTGATTCGTCATCCAAAATATTTTTGAAGGAAAACATAAAGTGTTGGAATGATAAAATTGAAACATGTTTAGATAATTAAAAGGATGTTTTAGTGGTTTAATATAAAAATAGAAGAATACGTTGAGAACAAAGTAGAAAAGCAGCAGATCATATTTATGCAATTTTATAATATTGAATACTATTAGAGGGGCAAATTAATAAATTAGTTGAGAAGAATTAAGAAAGAAAAATGGAATTATACCAAGGGAGAACAGAGCAGGCACAAAAGTGCTCTGAACAGGCTTTGGTTTGGCCTTTCATGGAGAAACTGAGAAGACCTTGTTGAATAAAACAAGCAAAACGGCAATCCCCATATCCGATTAGACGGAACGGTCCAATGAGGAGTCCTTATCACCATTGTGCATGGTTGCCCGTCACTTCCTAATTATTCAACCAACCCAAAAATTAAAAAAAAAAAAAAGAAATTTAAAACAAAAATTAGAAAGGAAAATATTACTTAAGAAAGGGACATTTTAGAAAGTGTCAAGATGCAACCCAATTTCGTCAATCGCATTTTTTTTAATTTCTATATGTCAAGAAAAAGACCAAGACTCGAACAAAAACTATATTGGGCAAGCAAGTTGCATTATCAGAAACTAATAAAAGCATAAGTTGGATTGTTCTTCGTTTTTCTCTCACTTCTTTTTTTGTTTTTATTTTCTCTAACAATCTTAAGAAAAAAGATAATTAAATTGGACATGAAATAAAACATGACCAGCCAATAAAAATATTTTTAAATCTATGAGGTTATATTTTTTAATCTTAATCGTTTAAATAACAAGATAGTTGTGTAATGTTACGTCAAAATACAACGCACCAAAGTTATATAAAAAACATTAAAATAAGCATCAAACAATGTTCATCTCGTTGTTTTATCCTCTCTTTCTAAAATTTTCATTTCTCTAGCTTGGTAATTACAGTTATTATTGAATGTATTTATTACGTCACCTTTAAAATTCTGTTCATACACTTGTATTTTCACTGTAATTTTTAATGTAATTAGGCTTTGTAATTACCTATAGTCCTTCCGTAAATTCTCAAAAATACAGTTTCCCTGTTATTAATTAGGCGTAGCATTTTCCTTTTCGTCAGGGACTAACAGGGAAATTTGGAAAGACAGTTTTCTACCAGCATTAATAACTCGCACTTGTATATTGCATTTGCTTAATCAAATTATAATATTCTTGTTGACTTCTATGATCCACATCATACCCACAAAAGTCCTTGCTATGGAGTCAACGAATCATTTATACATCAAGTTGGTACGCTAATCAGTTTGTCAACCACTTTCACTAGTTGGATAGAGATGAAGCTACAATGTTAATTTTTAGGACTTGAATTAATTATGTCGTTATCTTTAAATATACGATAAAAATAAATATACCACTGACGAATCCTTGCGTACTCTAAAACCAGAGCGCCTTTAGCGTGTTATCTTTATAGTAGTGTGTTGTACTTTTTAATGGTTACGTTTTTATCAGTGGTGATTACCGACCGAATCATAAAATTATAAAATATATATTTTAATTACCATAAATGATATGACGTTTTATAGGGCCAATAATTTAAGACACGATATGATGACATGACACGAACCCGACATAAAAAATACTGGTTAGGGTTGAAAAAATAGGCCTCAAGTTGAAATTGGGTCGAACCTGTCTGGCCAGCACAAAAAACTAGTTGGGTTCAGGTCGACTCAAATCAACACAAAATCAACCCGAAATAATCCGTCAAAAACGTGTTGAAATCATGTTTACCTAAAAATTGACCTAAAAGTTGTTAATTAACCAGTGTAACTTAAATTAAACTCGTGTGACCTTAATGCAACTCACATAACCTGAAATTAATTTTAATGTGTTAAATTAGTCTAACATTTATTGTATATCCAACTTGACATGATTTTAATTTCTAACATATTGTTTTTGTTAAACTTATACGAAGTTTTGTTAACTTTTTTTATGGTTTTATTTTGTTGGGTTCTTGTTTATTTTGTAGGTTTATTGTTGGGTCTATCGTATTGCGGGTCATTGGGTTTAGTTGGTCAGTGTGTTGTGTCAATACAAACATGCACAAAATAGCATATTGACGGGTTGTACGGGTCGGATCAACCCGTATACATGACAGGTCGTGTCTGGGTTGGGCTTTTTTTGACTCGTCAGATTACAAGTTGGGTTCGGGTTGACGTGTTTGCTGTTTAAATAAAGGATCAACCCGACCCAAACCTAACCCGTGGACCCAAATTGCCAGCCTTAACGTTTCATATATTTTAAATATTAAATTCGTTGAAAGGATTTAATCCACATGGCTAAAATAATGATATTTACCAATGAGTATAGCTAAACAAATATTAAAGGAATCATTAAAACCGCAGGATAAATATAAATATGTTTGTATGTATGTATGTATGTATGTATAATTATTGGTATACGTATATACCTTGGTTTGCCTCAGCACACTCCATAGCTAAATCGATGGCTGATTTCTTGTAGCCAACGATTGCAACCTTCTTCCCTTTAAGCAGCAAACGAGCGGCTTCCTTATCGAGCTTAGAGTAATCCATGGCATGCAAAACCTTGCCAGAAAATACTTCACGTCCATTACTATTGGAAGAGTTATACGCTGGCAATGCTCTTGGGATGTCTCCGTATTTACCAATGCATACTACCAGAAGCTCAAATGCGTACCACTGTCGGTCCAACAAGTTTCAACTCAAAATTAGTAAGAAATATAAATCGCTTTGCATAATGAGTTTTTCTTTAATAGAAAATACAATATATAGCATATAAGTTACTCAAAAATTAAGCAAAGAAGTACTCTCAATATAGGAAATAATATTTTTAATGAAATTTAATGATCCAAAAACGTGTATTATCAATGAAAGTCCCACCCAAAAAAAAACCTCAAAAATTAAGCTTGACATTTTGTGCTCTTACTATTGGAACATAATTAACAGGGCATTTAACATATTAGCTAGAATTGAAAATTTAGTTTAAATATAATAGTATATTAAAATTTTACACTTTAACAATTCTTTATTTTTAATTGTAACTGTTATAATTGGTTTCAATCTATCAAACCCCCTGTGGTTGGTTCCGACTAGTCAAATTCCTTTAACATTAGTTGGTTCCGACTCAAACCCCCTTAACATGCACGCAAGTCAACCTTCAGAAAAAATACTTTTTTAGAAAAATCTGGAGAGTCAAACATGCACCGATGATTTGACTGCTAGCCGTAGCTAACCAGCCCTGCCCTTATGTTATGATGGTCATGTGTGGACTTCTATAGTGTATATCATGCAACCACATACATAAAGTATAAACGTCAGGTGTAATAATGTTCATCGTTTATCTTTTTTTTTTTTTTTTTTTTTCCTTCAAAGTCCACGCTTAAGCTTGGAGACGAAGCTATAAAAGTTTTCCATTGAATGGAATCAAATCCTATTTTCATAAACTCAAGTTTTTAAATTTTAAATACTCAATACAACTGTAAAAAAAAATATGAATAATAGAGTCTAAATAGAAGCAAAAATTAAGAGCTTAAATGAAACTTTTGAAATTATTCTGCATAAAGTTTTAAATTAAATTTAGAAGAGTAAATTAATAAATTCGATATTAATTGTAAGGATATAAAAATAAAACTTTTTAAGAAAAAGTGAGTGTAAAACCTAAAACTACAAAGTTTTAGGAGGACCAAAACAAATAGAAAGAGGGACTTGGTATTAATTTTTTTAAAACATTTGGAGTAACTCCCCGCTCCTGCCCCTGTCGTGGTCTTAACTGGCTCTGTTTTTATTCAAGCAGGGTGTATGTGCATGAATAGTAACTTTTTTCAGTCAGTGAAAAAAGTTAAAAAAAAAAAAAAAAAGGACGACCAACTTTTTGAGCGTCCCTCGTACGCTAAGGCTAGGCCTACGTACATGAATACTAACTTTATTTAAATTTGCATCTATAAAATTGTTGAATTCTATATCTAGGACTTGTAGTCTTTCTTCTTCCTCCTCTTTGTCATAACAGTAGTTAATTGCAGAGAACAGAAGATGAGTGATAGTGATGCATGCAATACAATGATGGTTTAATTTTACCAAAAATATTCTGAAAAAGGAAAATAAGCAATAATAAGAAAGCAACCTGAACGACGTTGGAGTGGTCAGATGTGTGCTGAACAGCGACCTCCCAAACAGGACTGCCATTCAATAAACTCCCATAGTACTCTCCGTACGGCTTCAAGTCCTTGACAACACGATCAACATCCCATAAATTTTGAGAATGTTCACGACCAACGTACCGGATTTCGACAACCTTCGAGTTGAACTTGATGTTTTTCAACACATCAAAGTGTTTGGCGTAGCCGTACAGGTAATCCAAGACCTCCAAGTGGGAAGGGGAGCTTGAAATGTCCCTGTCCGGCCATGGATAGTCCGAGAACTCGAAATCGCAACGAGGGGTTTGGAGTCTGGTGGACTTGTACGAGCAGTGTTTCCAAACACCCCCGATCGACTCCGTGGCCTCAAAGACAATTGGGTTGTGGCTTGAAAGCTGCTTAGCGGCGGCGATTCCGCTAATACCGGCCCCGATTATCCCTACTTTGGACACTGAGTGAAGCTGGTTTTGCTTGTTATTAGCGGCCATTTTAGTTGACAATGCAAATCAAGATGGCTTAGCTATAGAAAAGGTGGAGTTGTCAAGACTTTTGGTATGAAGGCTCTACTTGATTGAATGCCCCCTATTTATAGTTGATGAGAGGGAGGGACGACTTCTTTTTTCCCCCCTTAGTTAATGAAATCTTTGAATTTTTCTACGTGAATTCTTAAATTAAGTGAGGTTAAAAGGTTTAATAGTAATTGCCATGGCTTATTTTTCTTTCCACTGTCTGGTATACTCGGTTCTTGATTATGTCATATATATATATATATATATGTATATATATCAAAAGCGTGTTTAAACGTTTGTTTTAATGTAACGCTTTATTATATGTAAATTCAAAAAACCCATGGTTGGTAAAGTGTATATATAAGGTTTTTTATTTAACTAATTATTAATACGTGTTAATTTCTGTTTCAAAAATTGTGTGTTTCGCAAACCATTTCATTAACGTAAGTGTTATATATATATCACTTTAAAACGTTTGAGCGAGCATGATGTGTTAAATTGCTAATGTAAAAATGTTATACCACTTTAAAAGGTTTAAGCGAGTATGATGTGTTGAACTAAAATTTTATTTGATTCACAGGCTTAAAAACTTTTCTGTTATAATGTTGTTTATCACAAAGTTTAAATTTTATTTTAACCAGACTCTTCAAATTTATTAACTAAGCAGGTCATAAGACAAATTAGTTTTTAAATTGTATAATACGTCTTACGTGTATCTTGAGGGTGTGCTCAGCGCCATCCCCGAGGTACACCTTCTCGGCGGATCGAAAACTGTGATCGACAAATGTAACCAGGAAGGCAATCTTGACTCCCAGATCTCAGCTTGTCCTCCCGAGGTGCTTTACAAGGCCCTTGCTGGCTGCGACGCAAGTTCTCACCTCCTCGAGTAAGACGCGTGCTTGGGTCAGATTGTCAGAACCTGCAACACAAACAGCCACTCACCACAAAAAGCCAACAAATGGCAGCGTTTTCGCAGCTAGATGAAGGCTGATCCGCCGGTAGAGGCTATGACACATGTCACCTATCTTCTGACAGGCCCTAATGTGTCACACGGATCATAGGCAAAACCTATTTAACACTCGGTTCAAGTAGCAGCCTATTAATAGAGCGCATTTATTGCAACTTGAGGCCAACATGTTTTTTTCGAACTAACTGACTCTCCTACTCTGCCGAGTATACCTGCCTTAAACATCAGAGAGCTTTTGTCTGACATCACACCGGTGTCCCCCCTATACCTTTGATGCGCCCCTTCTCTTGTTGTAGATACGTCCAAGTAAGCTGAGGTGAGCAAGAAAGAGCCGTCAGAACACCGTATGCAGCCACACGTGGTGTTGTTTCGCCGTTCAGCCCGTCACCTACCGGTAAGTATTAACAATGTCAATTAGTTAAACGGGTAAATAAGGCAGAGTATCTACATCTACATGGATACATGACATGTGAAATCTGGTTTAATGAGGGAAAAAAGGAATAACGTTTGATTGTTGGTAAAGCTAATAACATTTTTTATATGTACTTTTTTATTTTAATGAAAGAGAATGAAGAATAATGGAAAAGTTAGAATATACCAACTAAGTTGGCAACATTTTTAATATTTTAGTCCCTGTATCCAGCTACATTTTCCTAGATGCTATGATATCTCTTTTACTCTGATGCATAATAATGTATTTCGAATGGATTTAATTAGTACATATGTATATGTATATATACATATATATATATATATATATATAATACCTGTTTGAAGTTACTGATTCTGTTCCCATGGGGATAATATATTAATAATCAGGTCTTTGTTTATATATGTGCATGTGTTTTTTGGGGGACGGGTCAATATGCATTCATGTACTTCTGTGACATATTAACGTTGGATTAAGTTACAACAAAAGTTTTAGGAATTATGTTCCCCCTTTTGCTCTGTCAATCAGAGTTACAGAGTATTCCCTCGTATATTTGTATTTTCTTTTGATAATTCGTCAGATTGTTTCTACATGTCAAAGTAGACCGTAAAAACTTGCCATATCCCCATAAACTGGCATTTGTTTTTTTTTTGTTTTTTTTTTAATCGTGATTCAAGTGAACATACTCAGAAGGTACATTCAACTGATTTTATATAGATTAGTTGGAGGATACAAGTCCATGATTTGAAAGCTCGTTCGCATTCCCATACACATAAAAATAACAAAATATCAATATTGACCATAGTTTATAACGATCACACATGTAATATCAATTAAATGATTGCTATTTGTGAATACGTTGGCTAATTTTTTTTTAATGCAAAATACACTTTGGCTATTAATAATAGATATCTTCAAATTTTATAAGTGCTATGGACCTAGGTATATAAAGTGTTCGAAAATGTGGTTGTTTGACAAAGTTGATTAGATTCAACATTTTAGTTTAAAATACTATAACATGTGAGAACTTTAAACTGTAACAACTTTTTTCTTTTTACTGTAGTATGTGACAGCTTTATACTATTTTTAACTAAAAAGTTGGTTCTAACTAACTTTGCCAAACACTTAAAAGATGGCCATTTCTTTCTATGCACTTGAGGATTATTCCTTAATCGAGTTCAAGAGCTAAACCTACATTATTTTTTATTTTTTTGGTCATCATAGAATAGAAATTCGCTCCATGATACTGGCTTCATATCTTATATTATCTTATTTACTACCTTATAAATTGCAAGATTTATTTGATTAACAAAAATACCGTTATACCATATCCATCATAATTAAATATTGGTTTGCAGACGAGCAGAGGCAACAAGCTAAGAATCTCGAAATTCATATGCTACATAACTACATATTATTAGGCACATATAAATACGCCACTTGGAAGAGAGATAATAAGTATGTTTTGAGTATTGACCTAACAACCCACAGGACAAGATAACTCATAAATTTCTGATTTTTTTTCTTTATTTTCTTTATTGGTTAATATTATTATTTTTTTCCCTTAATGATTTTCTATACCCTTTAAGCTGAATGTCATAAATAGCATGGGCTCCCCTTAGACTAAGAAGATCAGTGCATGAGAACATAGGAAACATCTAAGAAGGAGGGAAGAAGCTCCAAAGAAATTTATTAAGTACGTTTATATTTGGAATAATGTTCAAAAAGACTAAATATGCAAGCACACACTGACATGCATATATTATTTTTTGTCAAAAAGTAACCAAAAGGAGAAATAGAAAAATACTTCCCTTAACTAGACTTAAAATTAATAATTAAAAAAAAAAAAAAAAACCTCAAGAACAATACGTGTTGCTTCTCAAGCAAGCCAAAAAGCGTACAAACGACAGTGATCGATCCCCTCCTAATTTATAGGTGTTTTGAGGAGCATAAATTAGTTATATAACTCACTTAATCTGGATTGTCAATTTACAATTGATTGACCTTGTTTGCTTACTAAAATTCTATTATTACACTTACAAATGTCTTTAAATTAATTCGTTCTACTTATCCTGTAACTTGCATTTCTTTTCTTTACCGACCGTTTGGCTTTATGCTTGTTTTCTTGCTTCAGACTTAATTCTCATTTTGCTTCTATTAATACTCTATTTAGCATTAGTTGGTTCTAACTAACTTTTTGGTTAAAAACAGTGTAAAGCTTTCACATACTACGGGAAAAGCAAAAAGTTGCTACAGTATAAAGCTCTCATATGCTACAGTGTTTACAATTCTAACCACCATACTAAACACCCTATAAAAACTTTACAATAATTTTCCTTATTTGACTTCCTTGATCGTTGTGTTGACTGATCAAACGACGTCGTCGGCATATTACAGTTTCAGAAGTCATTCTCATATTTGTGCGTGTGTACATGTATGTCTTCTTAACGTATACGTGTATATATATATATATATATATGTATTTGTGCGTGTAAAGATACCCGTGGAAAAAAGGATGTTTGTACGAAGATACACATTTTTATGTGCATGTACGAAGATACACATTTTTATGTATAAAGGATGCTTGTGATAATTAGAATAAAGTGCTTGGCTGGTTGTCTGATAGCAGGAAACTTGGTGCAATTATTAATCTCCAGCTATAGGGTGAGTCTTCGTGAGAAATTTGACATGTTGCTGTATATATATCTTTGACTTGCATATATATATATATATATATATTTTCATATGAGTGTGTGTCTCTGCCGTGTCAAGTTTTTGATTCTTTAATTAATGATCGAGGAAAAGATTACACTATTCTCTTAAAAGTAGAAGAGAGAAAATTTGAGCTGTTGACGCTTCTGCATGCGGAAGCTAAGGTAGACATATGTACCTGTTCAGAATTGTTTCCACAATTTTGGTTTACAAGTCTCTGTCACATGTGTAGGTGATGAACGCATTGATGAGAGGAAGAAAATTTCGCATTCCTTTTATTTTATAAGTGAAAATTTTTCAAACTTGCAAATTTCGAAAGTAAAAAATATGAATGCTAGGCCAACTTTTTACCCTTTGTTTGGTAACGTAAAAATGGAATGAAAGAGGAGGAGAGATTAGAGTGGACAATGGAATGTTGGGCCTATTTGAGGATTAACAGGAATTGTAGGGGGGGAATTACTAAAAAAAATTGGAAAAAGCCATTTATGATTATTATGTTTTTAAAACTCATGGTATAAGATACGCTGAATTCTCTTTCTTCTAATTTGAAGATTTTCTGAAGAGATTAGTATCAAGTCCTTAAAAAAGAGTACAGATTGATACAAATAAGTATAACTATAGAGTACAGATTAATGCAAATAAGTTTAACTATAAAGTAACAAATATTGCTACTGTTTTCTTGTGAAGTAATTTTTCCAATGTCATCAATGACATCATAAAAGGATTAAAATAAAGGTGAATTTTTATATTTCTACCTAAAATATATGTATGATCTTTTTAGATAGACCTATTTATGCCAGGGAATAGCAAATAAATAGATTGGACTAATATGTGTCTCATGTTTATATCTGATCATTTTGTGCCCTCCAAATAATATCATATCATGCTAATTAAAATATCATATCAATTAGTTAAAATATTTTAATTAACATATATGATGTATAAATAGAGGGATTCGAAAACGAACGAGAGAAAGAAGACAACATGTGAATTGAATTTCAAAAAAAATTTAAAATTTTGATATGTTATTTGTTTTTGTCAAGGGCAGAGGAATAAAAGAGAGAGACCTACCACTACTTTTCACTTTTTCTTTCCTTTTTCTTTGTTTTCTAATTTTAGGTTCTACAGTACTCTCCACTGTTTTGCTGAAATATGATTTTTTTTTTTTCCCACTCGTTTTCTCAGAAGTCACCAACAAAATACCACGAAACTTCACAAAAGCAATAAATTAGTTAGCAAACAACAACATTCTCCTCCTTAAAGTACTTGGTCATCAAGAAAAGCTACTCGGACTATTAAATAAATAAGAGCAGCCCTAATATTCGTAGGATCAATATATATATGCACATATAATATATAGGTCTATATAGACAAGCTTGCACTTAAATAATTCCAAACTCCGAGAGTAAAACAGAACAAAAATACAGCTGTACTCAGTTAGCATTAATTTATTTGTCTGCGCTAGATTAGCAGATGAAAATTCTAAAGGTCTACGGGACAAGTCGACCCTCGTGCTTTTGGAACCACAAAAATCTTCTATTTCACACTGCTAAGTTGGTACGTATTGCATGGAATTAATTGTTTTAATTGCATATTATCAATTCATGATCACTTTCCTTTTAATTAATTAAGTTGACTTGTCAATGACGAGTTAATCATAAACTCACCAACTCAACATATATGGGACAAATTTATAAGATAAAATGTGATTGGATTGGATTATTTCCTGTTTGGCGGCGCTACTACTGTGATCAGCTAAAATATCAATATTTGATTATGAATGGAAAGTTTCAAATATGCCAGTACGTGGACCATGGACCAAGAAAAAGTGATAAAAATTTAATGACTAGAATAATACAGAGAATTTGTATACTAATTGCCTTTTTAAAAAAGAAATTTGAAATTTTTAATTAGTTAGAATCATTTTTTTTTAAGTTGTTGCAGCCTCTAGGCATAGCCTAATGATAATTGTAGATTTAATTCCTTTACAAAATGTAGAGTTTGAATTTCTCACGTCAAATTAAAAAAATCTTTTTTAGACAATATGATCTGAGTAATATCATGTATTGTAAGATATTTTCTTTTTTGAAAAAAATAAAAGTGGCATTTTTATCAGGACAATACAATCATTACGATTATAATATGATCTCAGCATAACAAAATATCGGTGATAGGAAGGAACAATTGAAGCACAGTTACTTATAAGACTAAGAAAACGGACGATTTGTATTGTGAAATTTTTCAACAAATGTGCGTATAACTCCGCAACAAAGAAAAATCGAGCTCCATAGCAAATATAAATCTTCGTTCACACTGTCTTCGCCTCTCATATAGGTTCTTTTGCCTTATACCAAAATGAATGCTTTGCCGAAGTCAATTTTTAGCTTAGAGATCTAGCTTTTGTAAGTTACAAAATTGATAACAGATGATGCAAAAATATTAACATAAAATATGATATTCCAAAATTAGACGGAGGAAACTCATCGCCATTGATCAAGATCTAAGTGGACAAATTTCTCTACTTTAATTATTACTAAATTGAAGTTTATACATAATTTTTATTTTAGTTTTTAAGCAAGTGAAAGTTACTTTTAATTTTATTTTTTTGTCTTTAGTTGAATAAGTTTAATAAGTCAAAAAAAGTTTCACTCACAATGAGTAATTATATACGTTTTGTATATGCTGTACTTTAGGCTTAATCTTTAGACTTTAGTATAATAAAGAGTGAATTAATTTCCATTATTTCTTTTATGATTGTCCAAAACACAAGCATTTAAAACTTGCTCTCTTTTTTTCCCACTTTTTCCCTTCCCTCCTATTAATTAATCTTTTCTCTCTTTTTGTTTTTCTTTTCCCCCTTTATATTTATTTTACCTCTATGCTTAGATATTCCTTTTTTGGTTGTTTTGGTGCTTTGCTCCTTTATTTTCCTCTTTCCTTCTTTTAATCAATATTTTTTTTTTTACCTTTTTTTCTATTTTTTTTATGGTTTTAATTGTCTATGACAATCTACTACTTGAATCTCTCTTTCTTTTTAGCTCCAACATTTTGGTCCTTTTTCTTTTTTTCTTTTTGTTCTCCTTTTGAGCTTTATTTGTCTATAACAAGTGGTGCTTTATTATTGTTTTTCTTTGTTTACGCTTTACTCTTTTTTTTGGCTTCATTCTTCTATGGTAGTCTCTTGCCCATAATGTTCTCATACATTTTCCCTTTTGGTTCCTCTTTCATTTTCTCACCATTTCAACTTTAATGATTTCTCTCATAGATTTCTTAAATCTCTAATCTCAAAAATTTCACTTCAGTAATGAAAATTTGTTTTTGACTTCTTATTTAATAAACAGTCTATTTTCAAACATAATCAATACAATGCCAACACATGAGGGTTCTAAAAAAATAAAGCAATTAAAAAAAGCATGTATGAAAAAAAAAATATCATAGAAAATATATATTTGAAATAAAAAATCAAAATGTGTCACTATTCCAAATCTTTTTACTTTTTAGGATATATTTTTAGATCAATTTATCTTTCACTATTTTACTCATAAAATTCTAATGTGTATACTTGTGCTATATTTGTCTCAAAATGACCACTTTATCAACTGAGATCTGACCTATATATTTCATAAATTAAAGAGTATTTAGATCTTAAAAAGTGAATGTCGACGGTCAAATAATACAAATACATATCTTTACAGATTATTTGTGCTAACTTTTTTTAATATCTAAATAAAATTTTCTTCCATTCATCCTTTATCTAAGTTATAAAAACTTTAATTAGAATTTAATACCTGCATCGCACATCCTTGAATTATTATTGTAGTATAAGTGTCCTTTCATGGAAACTATTTAAATCAATCTAATTTTATGTAATTTTAAACTTAAAATTATATCTTATAAATCATGTAATCGTAGCATTCAATTTTGGGAAAGTCTTTGTGTTAAAATTTTGACAACCTTGCTGGTATGCATTTAGAAAATGAGCAACCGTTGACGTGTTAATTAACACGTTGCAGTAATATATATTCCAGAGTATCTTTTTTTTCCTGATAAGTGATTCGTTGCTTTCTTTCTTTCTTTCTTTTTTTAACTTCTTCTAGAAGTAATGTTGCGCCTCAAACTGTGAACCTTTCTTTCTCTCTCGAGAGTTGAGTGTCAAAGAGGTACGAAAAAGACGTTTTGAGCCATCGTCAAAGAAAAAGAAAAAGAAAAAAAGGAGCCAAATTAGTTTTTCCATTTTTTTTTATTTTTTATTTTTTCCTTTGGAAGTACTCTTTGAACGTAGCAGTTTGGTAAGCAGTCCAATTTGGCACGTGGCTATTACAAGTGTCGGCATATATTAATACCGTCAACCTTCAACTAATCAATTCCTTGTGTTTCTTTAGCCAAATTAATAACAATAGTTATTATTATTATTAAAAATAAAAAATTCAAATCTTTGTATTCTCTCACTTGTTCTTCGTCAGACGGAGCTACAAAAAATTTCTTGTACAATTAGGTGGTGTGATCATAACGTTCTCCTTGTCTAGTTCATTGGTTTGAATTTGTGTTGATTTAAACAGAAAAATTTAAACTATGTTTTAAACTGCAATCTAAACTTACATTTGAATTATATGTTAATTAAGTATTAGTCTAAACTAAAAATTCAAACTAAATTTGTTTTTAAATAAATATTAAAATTTATAGTTCGAAACAAGAAAAGAATTTTTTTTATTGAACAATAATTATAAATTTTTTTAAAAAAAGTTCTTT
The DNA here is from genome assembly GCA_946598075.1 of Artocarpus hirsutus. Lineage (NCBI taxonomy): Eukaryota > Viridiplantae > Streptophyta > Magnoliopsida > Rosales > Moraceae > Artocarpus > Artocarpus hirsutus. Next base: position 165,855 of record CAMOHE010048321.1, read on the forward strand.
AAGTAAAAAATAAATATGAAATAATACTTCTAAATATATAAAGATAAATATATAAGAGTAAAATTATTGTTTAATATTAGTTCAAAAATATTAAATGAAGAGGAGTTAAGTTTTGTTTTAGATTACTCTGTCGGTTTGAACTGTCGACCGGTTTAGTTTGAATTGAATGTTTCACTTAACAATAATTTATACAGTGATGATGGTTGTTTAGATTTGATCGGACTGGACTAAATCAATAAACCAAACAAGACAAGTTGTAGCAGCTGTGTATGAATTTTCGAGGAGAACTACTTTCATTTCCGCAACAACCCAAGTCATTTTCCGGTTTATATGGTAATGTAATCATTAAGGTCGATCAAAAGTTTGTGTATTGAGAGTTTTAGTGAAGAATTCATTTGGGGCATTTAATTTCAATCTGACAGTACTTTCAAAGTAGTACGTTGACTCTGAAAAATCTTCGACGCATGTATTTGGACTGGAATTTAGGAGCAATGTCACGTTGAGAGTTGTTGTATCCCAGGAGTAGGTATTTGTTCAGGTATTTAACTCAACCAAGTAACTTATAACGACTTCGCCTTCGATTTTTGACTCTACGTGCGAATTTTTGAGCTTACACAAGAATTAAAAAAAAAAAAAGAAGGTGCTTGATCTAGACCAGAGGCTTCTACGGAATTTGCTTGACATATTTAGTTCCTATTTTTAGATATAAAATTCAATCAAAATCAGATTCTGTGTGTAAACATATAATCTAATGAAAATTTAACAATGTCAATGAATCCATCATGTAGCATGTTTTTCAAAATTAACCTAAAATTCTCTATTTTTTTATCTTAAAAATTTTTTATTGATTTTCTATCTTTAAATTGGAGAAGTTTTTGTCGTGTTTACAACTAAAGAGGGTACACTTAATAATGACTGGTCTTTTTTTTTTTTTTTAATTTTTTCTTATCAAGGATTGTTCAGACAGTGGCGGAAACGGTGAGAATATATATTATGAAACAAAGTAGCTAAATGATATTTTAAAGAAAAAATCATAGTTAATGATATATTCTTTAAAATTTTAATGAGAGTTAGCATATATACTGTAATTGTGTTCTTTTAGAAATTATAATACATTTAGAATCAAGAAAATACAAACATCAATAATGAAGAAAATCACGTCTGCAATAAGTAGTCAGTTCCACCAAGAAACTCAAATGAAGTGCTTACAAGGAGTATACGTATATTGTCCTAAAATCGCACCTAAATGGGTACACAAATAATTAAGCATACACATGACTCTTTAACAAAACTTAATAGTCGACGGACAATTTTGATCTATTAAAATCGAGAGACCTGTAGCACGCGACCAAGCCACAAAAACATAAATTAAAAATACTAGACAAACACACTACCAAATCGAGATAAAGACCATTGTTATCATACAAATACAACACAATGAAAAATCAAAAGAAAAGCCTCCAAGCACCACTAACAAAGCCCCTTACAATTGGACGATCAACGAAAGACCAACTAGAGAAAGCAATAGAACCTAAAAGACATACGATTTAGTCCAAGTGTTATTTATGGGGAGTTTGGTATGTAGTAATCCAAGTTTTCAGATTACTGGGAATGTGAAAGAGGGTAATTTGATTCCTAGGAATATGAATTACTGTGTTTGGTTGTACACGGGAATCTAATGTTTGATTCCTGGGAATGTTAGATTACTGTGTTTGGTTACACATGGGAATCTTTTTCCTGATTTTTAAAATTTTTTTTACCTATCATATATATATTAAAAACTATGTGAAAAATTTTTAAAACATAATTTGTTAAAGATTATAAAATATTTTAATATAAATTTATTATTTATTACTAATCAATTTTATTATTTAAAGATTATAAAATATTTTAATATAAATTTATTATTTATTACTAATCAATTTTATTATTAATAATATAAAGTCTAATAAATTAATTTATAAATAATCATCCATATCAAGTATTGTTTAATGAATACTAA
>CAMOHE010048322.1:3124-62198 GCA_946598075.1 Artocarpus hirsutus
TAATTTAATATTGTTAGTACTATGTGTGTGCACAAGATGTGGGTTAGTGGGCCCATCCTTGTTTCTGCTTATTTTTTAATTATTAATTCCTTATTGTTTATTTTGTTATTCTTATTTGCTTAGTAATTATAATTGCTCGCTCTTAAAATGTTTTTAAAATTATCACTTTTTCTTAAATAATTAATTAATTCTTAAATTCATGATTTAACTAAATTTCTACTTAAATAACCTAATTAAACCGCCACTTCACCTCCTGTACTCTAGGGCGTGACAGAATAGTATCAGAGCCCACGGTTATGAACCTTGGGAATTGTGCATACATAGGTACGACAATGAAATACCATTGACAATCCAAAATTTTGTTTTCAGAAGTGAGAAAATGGCACCTAGATGTCGTTCGACAACTGATACCGAGTTCAAAAATGATGAGGGCATGATGAGTGCCATGCTTGCTGCATTCCGACAGATGGTGACAAGGGCAAGGCCAGTTGCCGTCACACGTACTTTAAGGAATTCTGGCGTGCGTCTGTTCCGACCTTCGACGAAAAAGAGGACCCTCATGTGGCAGAATATTGGTTAGACTCGATCGTGAAACACTTAGATACTCTTGGTGTACCTGCAGAATATCGTGCGGAGTTTATAGCCTATAAGTTCGAAGGTGGTGCCAACATCTGGTGGAAGCAAGCTAAACGCCTAAAAAATAATGGTAACATTAGTTGGGACAGGTTCGAGGAGTTGTTTTATGACCGCTACTTTCCGCAGGGATACAGAGACTAAAAGGTGATTGAATTCTACAGGTTGCAACAGGGTGATATGTCAGTTCCTGAATATGAGGCAAAGTTCAATGAGCTGGCTAGGTTTGCTCCCCCTATAGTGGCGTCGGAACGTGAGATGTGCATTAAGTTTCAAGAAGGACTCAATGCCCCTATCCGATGGTAGGTGGTTGCTCTGCGGCTTAGGAGTTTTGGTGAGCTTGTGTCGTTAGCAATATCTATGGAAACTGACTATGCGCAGTACTGTGATAATCAAGCCAAGACATTAGGAGGACCATAGGGGAGCGACAGGAGGAGCACCAGTAGTCGACCGACTTCGGGGAAGAACAAACAGGGTAGCGTGAATAGTAATAATAACAATTCATCCAACAGCAAGCATAGCAACCCCTACAGCTTTCATTGCCATTATTGTCAGCAACCGGGACACATCAAGAGAAATTACCCTATCAGGAGTGCTCGCCTAGGACTTCAGACCTAAGAAGGAGCTAGTCATCAGCCTCAGCCTCAGACTCTACCTCAGTCTTAGCAATTTCCTCAGCTCCAGTTCCATCAATTTTCTCCCCAACAACTGCCATATCCAGCACAAGGACATCAACTGCAAAACCTCGAGCGTAATGTCCTTCAATACCGAGTGCCTAGTATAGCCAGTGTGCAGTCGCCATCATCATAGCAATATTGACCAACAAATCTAGGACCTAGCAATGTTGGTAAAGGAAAAGGAAAAGCTTCAGTGCAGGTTCACATGATGACATCAGGAAGTTCGGATGCCCAAATTAGTAATGTGGTTGTCGACAGTACGATTTTGGTTTCTCAGTCACTAGCTCATGTTTTATTCGATACTGATGCCACTAATTCTTTCATTTCACGTTCTTTTATACATCCCTTAGGTTTAGAAATAGAAGAGTTTGATGAACCCCTAATTATCGCTTCACCTTTGAGGCTGGTGTGTATAAACTGTATTTGTAAATCATGTAAAATAAAGATTGGGGATGAGATTTTGAAAAGTGATTTGATTGTAATCCCTATGAGTTCGTATGATGTAATCCTAGGAATGGACTGGTTGTCCAAGTACAATGTAGTTGTAGATTGTCAGCTTAGAAAAATGACCTAGTGTCCAATAAGGGGACGACGATCACTTACCAAGGTGGTGGTGATCGGCTAATGAGTGAGCGTCTTGTAAGGACATGTCTTGGGGGGCGAAAGAATTTAGCCTGCTATGCCTTCTTCATGAACCTAGAAGGAGAGCCCAATGCTTCGAGAGGACACGTAGCAATCCCAATGGTGGATGAATTTAAAGATGTCTTCCTCGAAGAGTTGTTAGGACTACCACCGCGTCGGGAGATTAAATTTGGCCTTGAGTTACTTCTAGGAATAGCACTGATCTCTATAGCACCTTATAGGATGGTACCAGCAGAAATGAAAGAATTAAGAAAACAGCTTTAGGAGCTTACTGATAAGGGATATATCTGAAATAGTACATCGCTGTGGGGAGCGCAAGTTTTGTTCGCTAAGAAACATGATGAAACTCTCAGGTTATGTATAGATTATCGGCAGCTGAATCGAGTCACCATGAAGAACAAGTATCCTCCACCCAGGATCGATGAATTGTTTGATCAATTGGGAGGTTGACGATATTTCTCAAAGATAGATTTGCGTGCTAGATACCACCAACTCAGGATTAAGGAAGAGGACATTCCCAAGATAGCTTTCGGGACTCGGTATGGGCACTTTGAATTTCTGGTAATGCCATTTGGATTGACAAATGCTCTGGCAGCCTTCGTGGACTTAATGAACAGGATATTCAAGCCTTATTTGGCTCAATTCGTAACTGTGTTCATTGACGACATCTTGGTTTATTCTAAGACTTGGGAGAAGCATGAGTAGCATCTTAGAATTGTGTTCAGACTCTGCGAGAGCACCAGCTACAGTCTAGGAAAGAGAAGTATGAGTTTTGGTTTACAGAAGTTAAGTTTCTTAGTCATGTCATCTCTAAGCATTGTATTTCAGTGGATCCGTCTAAAATAGAAACCATAATGGAGTAGGAACGGCCAAGGAATGTGGCAGAAATCTGTAGTTTTTTGACACTCGTAGGATATTACAAGATATTTGTGAAGGATTTCTCAAAGATAGCAACACCGTTAACAAGATTGATCAGGAAGAATATCAGATTTGAGTGGAATGAAGAATGTAAGCTCGTTTTTCAAGAACTGAAGAATCGGTTGACTTCAGCTCCAGTGTTGATTATTCCCAACAGTGATGAGCTGTACGAAGTTTACACAGATACGTCAAAACGCGGACTTGGGTGTGTGTTGATGCAACATGGACGCATGGTGGCATATGGATCAAGACAACTACGACCTTATGGTGGAACTATCCTTCTCACGATTTGGAGCTAGCAACGGTGATTCACGCACTGAAGATCTAGAGATGCTATTTGTACGGGACGATATTTCAAGTTTTTTCCGACCATAAGAGTTTGAAGTACCTGTTCACCCAGAGAGATTTAAACTTGAGGCAACGAAGGTGGATGGAATACATGGAGGATTATGATTTCATGCTGCAGTACCATCTCGGGAAAGCTAATGTAATCACGGATGCTCTTAGTAGGAAGTCTTCAGGGATTCTGGCTTGTTTGACACTTGAAGATTGAAAAAGGGATGTGACAGTAAGTGAGTACGGGCTACAGTGTTACAAAGACTATGATTGAGTATCGGTATATCACATGGAGACAGCCCCAGCTCTCATTCAGGTGGTGAAACAGAATCAGTGGCAAGATCAGCACCTTTAGGGAATCTGGATGTGCATTCAGAACGGAGAGCAATTGAAAGAACGGAGGATACATGCGGATGGATGTTGTACTTCAAGGAGCATCTAGCAATACCAGCAATCACAGAAGTGACGAAGGCCATGATGGACGAAGCTCACAAGTCTCAATTCGCCATTTATCCGGGAAGCACGAAGATGTATTGTGATATGAAGAAGCAATATTAGTGGAGAGGTATGAAGAAGAATGTCTGAGAATACGTGGCCAAGTATGCGACTTGTCTTCAAGTGAAAGCTGAGCATCAGAAGCCAATAGCTTAGCTTCAGCCACTTCCTATTCCGGGATTGGAAATGGGAGCACATCACGATGGATTTCGTTACCGAATTATCGAGGATGGAGCAAAGACATTATGCGATTTGGTTCATGGTTGACAGGTTAACAAAATCGACGCATTTCATTCTGTTTAGGTCGACATGCTCAAGAAAGGTTCTCGGGGAATTGTACTTGCAGAATATAGTAAGATTGCATGGAGTTCTTTTGTCCATCACATCGATAGAGACACTAGGTTCAATGCCAAATACTGGAGAAGTTCAGGAGGCTTTGGGTATGGATTTGAACTTTAGCACGGCATTTTATCCTCAGACCGATGGGTAGTCTGAGCGGGTCGTTCAGAGTCTCGAAGAGATGTTACATGCTTGTGCATTAGACTTTGGTGGGAACTAGAAGAAGTATTTGCATCTGGCAGAGTTTGCGTACAATAACAGCTATCAAACGAGTATTGGTATGGCACCATTTGAAGCACTATATGGATGACCGTGTCGGTCACCGGTGTGTTGGGCTAAACGGGAAGACAAGATTATTCTTGGTCCAGATGAGATTTGTGATAGTAACAAAAAGGTCGCTGTAATCAGAGACCGATTGAAAGCAGTTCAGAGTTTACAGAAGAGTTACGCCGATAGGAGACGACAACCCTTGGAGTTTGAGGTAGGAGATTTTGTTCTCCTGAAGGAATCACCTCGCAAGGGCATTTTGCGATTCGGAGTAAGTGGTAAGCTTGCATTAAGGTCTTCGGACCATTCGAGATCACTCAGCGTGTCGGTATGGTTGCTTATCAACTCAACCTTCCTTTTGAACTCTCTCACGTCCACGATGTATTCCACGTGTCGATGCTTTGGAAGAGTTCACCCGAGCAAAACAAGATAGTTTCATTTCACGACGTGCAGATTCAGGAAGACATGACGTACAAGGAAGTGCCAATCCAGATTATCGATCAAAAAATGATCAATTTGCGTCGTCGTGATATACCATTGGTAAAGCTCGTATGGCAGCATCACGAGATTGATGAAGCCACTTGGGAGTTAGAATCGAGCATGCGGGAGTTGTATCCGCATTTGGTTTGTTTTTGAATCGAATTGTAAATTTCGAGGGCAAAATTTCTTTTAGGGGTGGAGAGTTGTAACGCCCTGAAATTAATTAAATGTTATTAATGTATAAAATAGTGGATTAGTGTGCTATAATGAATATTTCTAAAACTTAATTTGATCATTTTGTGGAACCTCTAAATTAATGTTAATTTTTATTATTTTAGTGATTTTTAATTATTTATAATTAATTTTTATTTGTTATTTTAAATTTTTAAACCAAACAATTTGACAAACACCAAACATGTCCCATTTGAAATTAGTGTGCTGCTGCACATGGTTTTTGTGTAGCTTACAGTCTTTTCCTCTCTCTATTTAATCTCTCACTCTCTCCCTCTTTCCCTCATTCACGTTCTTTCTCATTCTCTCTCTTCCTCTCTCTCGTCTCTCACACTCTGTCTATCTTTCTCTCTTAATTTTTCTCCAAAAATCTTGAAACAAAAATCAAGCCCAAGCTTCAGGTTAGTGGATTGAAGGCTCGGGTATGCGATTTAGCAACCACAACTTCGATTTAAAGCTTCGATTCGAGGTTAGATTCAAAATTTCTAAACTTTTTAAAATTTTTTAAATTTCTTAGTATTTTGAAATTTAAGCTTTTTTAAGCTTAGAAAACCTTCAATCTAGGTTAGAGGAACTTAGAATAACTAGAATCTAAGCTTTGTTTGATCAAAAACAAATTTAAATTAAGATTTTCTATTTTTCTCCCTTTTTCTTCAATTTTGAGATTTTTCAAAATCTTTATGCAAATCTTGTTTAAATTGGTTTCAAAGTGTTTTATAATGTTTTTCTATCATCTAGATATGATTTACATGCTTGAGAACTGAGAAAAACAGGTTGAAATGAAGAATTGGGCTCGGAAGGCCGAGAACTCGTGCTTGAAAATTTCTAAAATTTTCCAATTTGATAGGTCGAACTTGACGTTCGGTAGGCCGGATTCATACGACTGGCAGACCGAACCTGGAAAAGTTCGGCCGACCGGACCTAGACTTTCAACAGGCCGAGGTGCATTGTTCGGTCGGCTGTAGCTCGGCCGGCCGAAATAGGGCGATCGGTAGACCGATAGGGCATGGTGAGATTTTGTGATTTTTCATCTGTTTTTTTCATTTTGGACCCCGATTAAGATTTTAACGTTACAATATGATTTTCTAAACTTAAATGGCACACTAGGACACCATGAAATAATTTAACAACGTAGAATATTTTAAGTTAAATACTAATAGACCTAGTTTCCATTTAAGGTAGTTTGTGGATCCGTAGAGATAACGTATAGCAGACCAGAATTACGGTGTGTGACACTAGCATGAATATTGAGGTAGGACTTCCACCATCTCCTTGGTAACTTAGTTTTGAAAAATGATTTTAGCATAAAAAGGATTTTCATTAAAATATTTTCAATGATGATTTGAAAATGGTTTTCATTGACTGTTTTTATAAACAGTAGATCGAGATGATTTTCATAATAGACTTCATAATGAATGTATAAATAATTATAGAAAGATATATATATATATATATAAATATATTTAAGGGCATGATGCCATATCAGAGATTGGGTTGTATAGAGTGCGACCTTAGTGGCAGGTTCTGAAACTCAGCTGGACCACTACGGTGGTGTTACTTATATGGTTTGCCTAGGAAAAAGAAAATGATATTCTTTCTGGTAGACCAAAGTATGGTTTTTGGTAAGAATGATTTTATTGAATTTTATTTATTCTTTATTTCAAGTCTATTTTATTTAAATAATTTCTTGATTAATGAACTTTCCTTTTTAAAATTTAGTGTCTTTAAAATACAGTCCTATTGAGCATTTTGCTCACCTTTTATTTGTTTTCAAATCTTTTCCCTCTCTTGGTGGATTTTAGCTTAGGATCGGAGAAGAGTCTGTTGATCGGACTTGCGACCAGTAAAAAATTTGGGTAGGTTGTAGTATAAATACTTCAAGGCATGTATAACTTTAACTTTCTCTTTTACTTTGGACTGTGGTTGTAATTTAATATTGTTAGCACTATGTGTGTGCACAAGATGTGGGTCAGTGGGACCCATCCTTGTTTCTGCTTATTTTTTAATTATTAATTTTATATTGTTTATTTTGTTATTCTTATTTGCTTAGTAATTATAATTGCTCGCTCTTAAAAAGTTTTTAAAATTATCACTTTTTTTAAAATAATTAATTAATTCTTAAATTCATGATTTAACTAAATTTTTACTTACATAACTTAATTAAACCGCCACATCACCTCCCGTTTTCAGAGGGATGACACAAGATAGTTAAAAAATTATGCCCTATTCTTTTCTTACTTGGCACTAGAGTTTCAATTTTTGTCCTATTTATAGAATTCTTCAGACTATCCTATTTATTTGGTATTAGTTAATTTTATCTAATTTTTTAGTTAAAAATATCATATCTCATATATTATAATGTTTATAACTTTAACTAACGATTTTAATTATTATGTCAAAAACAATAAACAAGCATAAATAACCTTCTATCCAATTTTTGGTTAATGAACCAAATGCCTGTCTTACCCAAAAAAGGGGAAAAAAGCGTAGCATTTTGGGGGGCCACGTGTAGGAATGGGAAGGGAAGTAATACGGGAGTCAGAGATATGGACTTTTTGTTCTCATTTAAGTGAGGGTGTTTTTGGTCATTTAAGAAGTAATTTTTTTTTTTAATTTTAATGAAACCCAAATATGCAAGGCCTGCCCTCCACTTTTATTGCTTGAAGCGAAAGCAAACACAGACCCTAAACTCAGCAGTTCGTTCTCTCGGTTTTTCTGAGAGCAAAGTCAAAAGAGAGCTTGTTTATGGCGCCGAGAGGTAGAGGACGACCCAGGAAGGTGCATTTTCCCACACTTTCCCTTACTTTCTCGCCATTTCACTTTTCACCATTTTTATCCTCCATTTTTGTCGTTTGATCTTCACCCGTTGCGATTGTGTTACTTTTACAGAGGGGTAATAGGCGTATGGATGCAGCACTAGACGCCATGTCTCCCCTTGGGTTTCCTGAGAAATGCGTTCGTCAAACTATCAAAGAACTCCTCAAAGTAGGTTTTTTTTTATTAATATAAAAAAATGAAATTTTCTCCTTTTGTTTTGTTTTGGGGTTCTGGTCCAGTTAAATTTATTTATTTATTTATTTTGTGCTTCAGGTATATGGAGGAGACGATGGATGGGTCTTCATCGAAGAAGCTGCTTACAAACTCCTAATTGACACGATTCTTGATAATCAGAAAAATGTGTCACCTAAGAGGGTAATTATTTCTTGTGGTGTCGTTTTCCTTGTTTATGTTATGTTGTTAGTGTAATGAAATGTCACTAATTGTCAAAGTGAACTAGTGGAACACCACTTTTGAAGAATACTTTACTCGAGTAAAAAGATGCGAGTCTAATTTATACGTAGAAATGCTTTGAATGAATAACTAGACTTCATAAGTGGCACCGGACTTGATTTACATTGGGGTTCACTATGTCGGGCTAGAACCCAACCATGGTGTCTCTCATGAGGGGGGTCCACCTCTCCTCAGGAGGTCGCGGGATCCATCTCACATAGAGTGCAGGGCTGGGGGCCCCAGTGGTTCTTAACATTTTTGTTACTCAGGAGGTGGGACACAGAGAATTTCAAGTCATGGGAGTTGAATGGAATTTTTATATGACAAAAAGTAAAATTATTGCCACATGGTGCAGTTTTGATATTCCGATACGTATGTCGTGATTGCATAATCAATGGTGATAAATTATATATATATATATATATATTTATTTATTTAAGTTATGAGACAAAATTCTTTCTTGATGACCTGGTTTTCTTGGATTGTTCATTGTGATTAATGACGGTTAGTTTAGTTGGTGAAATGTTGTCTTTACTCATGTCAATAGAGCACTATAAAATAATGGTCAGTGTATATTATGAGAGAGTTTTCTTGTTCATTTTACTCTCAAAGATTTTCTTTTCTGGCAGAAGCATTGAGAGTTTTAGAGAGTGCTGCAAGTTCCCTATTGATTGTTAGTGAATCTTGGATGCCATTGATGCTTAAGCCTGCAAGTTCTTTATGATTGGATTGCGTTATACCTGCAAGCTCATCTTTGTTACTTTGGTTTTTCTGGTTTATTGGTTGCTATGTTTTGTGAATTTTCGGTGTTGAAATTGTGCTTGAACAAATTGTTTAAGGGTAGTATATTCGTTTGATCTACTTGGTTGCTGTTGAATAGATGAGAATGATAAGAATTGCTGAGTCTTGATGAAAGTTGTTTCGGTGTCTAATGTTTGAAAATCATTTTACAAGCCACAGGTCTTTTAATCATGGCCTCATAAGTTACGAGTTGCCATCTCTTATATACTTCCTTTTGCCTTACTCTTATTCTTGCGGTTCTTTTGTTGCAACTCAACGTCCCTATCCTTACTTTACTTTGTAAAGAAATTAATTTTTGAATTTATGTAATTTACTTGACACACATTTTATTCTATGCATAAAAAAAGGATGCTGCACAAGATGATGCAAGAAGCATAAAAGATGCCGAAACATCAATTGCTGGGCCTTCTCTGGCGGTTATCGAGCCTAACTGCTCCGAGATTGCGGCCATCAACACCGAATTGCACAATGGGATTTCAGCCGTGAATACCGAATTGACTCAATTGCCCACTGATATTGCAGCCGAGAACACCAAATTGCTCACTGCTGCCCATGTTACTTTGGACTCTGTATCACATGGAACTGAGGGTCAGGACTCTCAGGCACAGGCTAATGAAGCTGGTAATCTATTTTTTATTTTTTTCACCTGTAAAGTTCTACGTGTATAGCGGTCTTGAATCCAATAAACTTGAGAATAGAGTGGCAGTCGACTGCATTGTTTAGCGCTCTTCTTTTTTTTAAAGATTTAGATATGCTACTTGCTTGAATTACAAGACCTGTTAATTTTGACAGATTTGAATAATAAACATATGTCTGCTAAAGATTCTGAGACCGACAAAAATCCTGCGAATGCCATCATCCAATCCCCCAAACTGGTAGATTTCTTTGTACCCCGGAAGCGTAAACCTTACCATGGTTGGATTTGCAACGACAAGGAGGAGGATTTCATGTATCTGACGCCAGAACCATTACCGGAAGCACTGAAAGAGTTTCTAAGACCAGTTAAAAAACGCAATTCCAGGTGGGATGTGGGGTCTGACGATGTGAACGGCTCTCATCTTTCTTTCCCGCATCACCATATTCATAACGCTGTGTAAAAAGTGTGCTGTATATGGATCACTTAAGTTGGTGACATTATCGAGCCTTGGCCAGCTAAAAAGTTACCTCAGATAACACTTAAAATTCGTCCATAATGTAGATTTTTGCTAACAGTAACTAATGGTGGCGTCATTCAGGAAACTAAACAAGTACATTTGTTTTTCAAGGAAGAGAGGAAGAATTTATTCTTAAAGAGCACTATAATAAGCTCTATAAATATCAGTTACAATTATATAACTAAAAGTATAGGCTGTTTGGCAATTTCGGTTTGAATTATAGTTGTGATTATCAAATAATGTAGAACTCTCATATGTTACAGTAGAAAGTAAAAAGTTGCTACAATGTAAAGCTTTTACATATTATAATATTTTTAAGCTTCAATCATGGTTCTAACCATACTTTTCAAACACTATCAAAATTATTAATCAAAGTAACCATAAAATAAATAAATGTCAACTTTCTCTAATAAAAACCTTCCCTAATAAAAGGTATGTATTCATGGCTCAGAAAATTTGGGATTAACACTAGGATTGCTTATTTTCTCTTTTTCTCAAGCACTTTAAATTAACTTATTTTAGTTTATTCTTATAATTTAATTTTAATCTAGTGTTGTAATTGTTAAGTGGGTGTTTGGAAGGGTGGTGGGAACCAGTGGTGAGAACCATTTTTACTATAGCATGTGAGAGCTTTATACTGTAGCAGGTTTTTTTTATTATTACTGTAGCATGTGAGAACTTTTTACTATTTATAACTGAGTTTGTAGTGGAAACCGGTTCCCAACACTGCCAAACACCTCCTAATTCTACTCTCAAGCAGCAAAAAAAAAAGTAGAAATTTTATTTTAAACTTTCATTAAGCAATGCACATTATATTCAAACTTATTACTACTACTACTATTATTGTTATCTCATCACCAAAATACTTGAAATCTCACTTCCAAAAAAAGAAAAAAAAAAGAACCTTGAAATCTCAGACGGCAACACCAGCTTCCAAACATGTTTGGCACCAAATCCTAGCCAATACACGTGGCTACCGCTGATTCGTCCCTCCAGGTTCACCTCTCGATAAAACATAAATAAACTAACAATTAAAAAATAATAAATAATATCATCGCGCGGGTATATAACCATCCCGGCAACGACAAAACCAAACAATCACAGAAATGGATATTTTTATTTTTTAAAAAATTAAAATAAAATAAGGAAACGGATATTTTCAGTCTTGCCTCGGCTCTTTCCTGCGGATAAGATATCCAGATTCAGACTCAAAGAGAGGGACTTTAGGGCTGGAGAGTTTTGAAATTCGGAGAGAATTCCCATTTCCCCCCGATATCTGAAATCCTAAAGCTTTAGCTTCAATGGCGATTGGTTTTCAGCAAAACTAGAGCCTTTTTCTGTTAAGTACTTTTCAGGATGAGCAGTGTATCGTTTCTCTGCGGGAATTTCATATCCTCATCGCCTTCCAGCTCTTGCTGCGATCTCCGTTTCCAGCCTTGTTTGGCTCCGTCGACCGGTGTTCGGGTGAAACGGTGTCGTTCATCTGGTTCGAGCTTCCGCTATTCTTCAAGGTGACCGATTTTGTGGATTTATAATAAGGTTACAAATTCGTTTTGTTTCACTTTGTACTCTTCTTTCTTTTTGTTCAAAATAATTCTCCTTTAAATGTAGTTTTGTATAATGAGGTTTAGAGTTTGCAGGAAGGGAGATTTTGTTCGTAGAGTGACCGAGACGCAGACCGAGCCAGATAGCAACAATGATGAGGTAATGTCTCTAATGGAGTGCGATTCTGCTTTGTTGTCCCAATTTGTAGGATTATTCCTTGTGATGTCAAGACCAATTCAGTTTTGTTCAGAAAGGAATGATACTGTTGAAGTTTGTCTTTTTAGACACTAGATGCAGTTGAGGGTCTCTAAACTGTTTAATTTATATGTTTAGGACGAAGAAGGGCAAGAAAATGATAAGCAGGCACAGCCTTCCACAGACTTCTCTGCCCAAAATCAAGATGACAACCATGTCAATTCTAAGCCTCTTGCCGCGGAACAAATAGATGACAATCTTGCTGAAACTAGCTCTCAGGTTGGCATTCAAGGAATTTTGGTCTAATCATTTGAACATCTATGCTCCTTAGGAAGTGTGAAATTACCAATTTTCTTTAGGTGGCCGGGAAAAGAGACGCATCCCCGGATGTTGTTTGTATGTGAAAAATATTAACTCGTAAAATTGAGCGAAATTAACTTTTAGTCTGAGATTATGTCCTCGGCATAAAATCAAGTTCTTAAGAGTTTTTAGTGAGGCCTATAACTTTGTGGTGGTTCAACTGTTAATTATATTATACGATAATGACCTTTAAGTTGATTTTCAAAATATTAAACCTTTCTTTTATTAAGAAAGTGTGCAATTTTATCTGTGTTTCTGATTTAGGAACCAATTGTTTCTTTTGGCTCTTGCATTTGAAACAGGAGGTTGAGAACATAGAAGTCACTAGCGGATCACCTCTGCCAGGTGTGAAGGTGATTATGAGTAGCAATTTCCACTCTTAAGAGGCACGTATTTTCGCATGCCTTGATTCTGACATTTTCTTTTGTAATTGCTAAAACAGCTTCAAGAACTGGATGAATCAGTCAGGATTCCTAAGGAAACAATTGAAATGCTTAAAAACCAAGTGTTTGGCTTTGATACTTTCTTCGTGACAAGCCAGGAGCCATATGAGGTAAAATTGATTCCTTTTCTCTTTCAGTTTGCTTTTGGCTCTATAAGAACTCTCAATTGAAGTGGGGTAGAGCCACCAGGAATTGCAGTATTGAAATAAGCTTTATGCCGATTGATATCTTTTTAAGGTTTCTTATATAGGGCAGGATGTGGGATTTTCTGAAATGCTTTTTTTGTAAGTAATATGAAGAACCAGTTGAAATTGTAGACTTGTCGTGTATTGTTATAGCCATATGACATATTTTTCACAATAATTATTGATTTTATGACTTTTCTAGGTTGGAGTGTTATTTAAAGGAAACCTGCGAGGTGAGCCTGCAAAGAGTTATGAAAAGATAACGAGGAGAATGGAGGTGCTTATCTCTGTGCTTTTCCTCCCTGCTTTTTCCCTCTATTGGCTGGACTCACAGCCGTGCTTCTCTGATTTTACTGGTTACAAGGAAAACTTTTTTTTTTAACCTATAAAATAACAATTTACAAAACTTATATGCAGGATAAATTTGGGAATCAGTATAAGCTTTTCCTTTTAGTCAATCCTGAGGATGATCGCCCTGTGGCAGTTGTAGTTCCAAGAAAGACACTGCCACCTGAGACAACAGGTGGTTTTTGAAGTCTTTCACTTCGCATTTCTTGTCAAAGAAATTGTTGATTTGTATAACACGATCTGTTAGTATTTTTTTCTCAGCTGTCCCTGAGTGGTTTGCTGCTGGGGCTTTTGGGCTTGTTACGGTGTTTACCTTACTTCTTCGGAATGTTCCTGCATTGCAGTCCAACTTATTGTATGGAATTCTTTTGTTATGACACATTTTTATATGTAGAAACACCTTGCCTCATTTGTGATCCTCAAGTCAATAAGTAACAAAACAATGTAGTAAACTTTTACTTTAAATATGACTTCAATGTGCCAAAAGAATAGTAATTATGTTTTTGTTATTTGGCTTTGGTTTAATTTTTGTTGAATCTCCCAGATCAACTTTTGACAATCTTGACCTGTTGAAGAATGGAGCACCAGGAGCACTTGTCATGGCACTTATTCTCGGGGTGCACGAGCTCAGCCACATTTTAGCAGCACAAAGTAGCGGTGTTAAGCTTGGGGTTCCATTTTTTGTTCCAAGTTGGCAGGTGTACTGTCTCATACAAAATATTTTGATTTGCTTTGCAAAGTGAGAAGCTATCTTCTTCCTACTCCAGACTTGTGTCTGGTGGTCAATTTGAGGTCAGGAAATTATGACGAACTGTTTTGGTGGCAGATAGGCTCCTTTGGTGCTATTACAAGGATTTTGAATATTGTACCCAGGCGTGAAGATCTTTTGAAAGTTGCAGCAGCTGGACCATTGGCTGGATTTTCCTTGGGCCTTGTTCTTTTTCTTTTAGGATTTTTCTTACCACCTGCAGATGGTCTCGGTGTTGTCGTTGATTCTTCTGTTTTTCATGAATCCCTTCTTGCCGGGGGTATTGGTAAGCACTTCATCCTGCATTACTACCCTCATGTGTACACCTTCATATCTCAATACTTATTCCCCAATTCTGTTTGCATTACAAGCAAGTTCATTGCCTGAACATTTTCTTCTTTATACTTGGAAATATCAGCAACTTCTCCCTTTGTTAATTGGAGATGCAATAGTGACCGGTTCGTTTTTTTTTCCTTTTAGCAAAGCTTCTCCTTGGCGATGTGCTCAAAGAAGGCACTCCGCTATCCATTAACCCTCTTGTAATATGGGCATGGGCTGGACTCCTCATCAATGCCATCAACAGCATTCCTGCGGGAGAGCTTGACGGGGGACGAATTGCTTTCGCAATTTGGGGAAGAAAGGTATATGCCATTTTAAGTAACCATAATAACATAATTTTTTGGACTCAGCTTAAACAAGGCCGACGAAAAACAGGAAAAAAAAAAAAAAAAACTGAGATAGAATGCTGATTAACTTTTCTATTCTTGTAATATGACAGACTTCAGTGCGCTTTACGGCTGCTTCAATCGGGCTGCTGGGGCTATCTGCGATATTCAACGATGTGGCATTTTACTGGGTAGTTCTGGTATATGTTTTGCAGAGGGGACCAATTGCTCCGCTCTCAGAGGAAATCACCGATCCTGATAACAAGTATGTTGCTCTTGGGATACTAGTTTTGCTCGTAGGATTGCTAGTGTGCTTACCATATCCCTTTTCCTTCACGGAAGAAGTAGTGACAACTTTCTAGCTAGGGGTATAAGCCATGTAGAGATTCCACAACACTTCCACTAGAGTTGGTGTGCCCATGGCAGAGGGTTATTGTTCAAGAAAGTGACTCTAATAAGCACACGATTCTGGCTCTAGTATAGTAGCTCACATGTACATCATCAAAACACAACAGAGATCATTCCGATGAATAAAAAAATTATTTATTTTATAAAAACTGGAAAATTGCATCTTTTATATTTCATCTTTTATTATTAGTATTTTTTTTGGTTTGTGTAATTTTTTCTCTAGCGACCATCATTTTCTATGGGCCCCAGATAAAATGTGGTTTTGCCTTTACTTTGTCCTCTATCATCGTAATTTTAAGCATCCAAGAGCAAGTGTCTGGTGAACGTGTGTCATGGCTAGTGAACAGGAACATAGCCAAAAAAAAAAAAAAAACGTCGGGACTCAGGAGGAAAATAAGCCCGGAGGGGTGGGGCCTAGCTGTTAGGTTTTTTCAATCCATAAATGACAAATAGATTGAACTATTATAAAGGGGGGGAAAATAAAATTTTAATAATTTAAGAGGAGCGAACTTCGAATTTTGTGGATTTCACGTAAAAAATTAAAAGAAAAGTAGAGTTTAGGTGGGGTTTCTTACAGGTGTATGTAGTCTTGCCCCTAGTAGTGAAACTGAACGCAAAAAAGTATCACATAACTTTGCACGTGTCCCATAATAATATCCTCCGAACACACGTTTTCAATATACTTGCTTAAAAAATCAAGTTCTATTATTTTATTTTTCTATCTAATTAAATTTTGACATGAAAGTAAATTACTTAATTACTTTTAATACTAAGTTTTATTTACGTCTTTAAGTTGTTAAATTTGAAGGATATATCAAATAAGTAATAAGCGTAAGAGCAGAGGAAAAACTCTATTAGAAAATGGGGGTACCACTTAAAACCACGAAGTCCATCAAAATGACAAGCCAGAAGAGAACGAGGGGGCATCAAGAGTTGGGCACTTATAATGGAACTGAAGATATCTTTTTGACCTTGAAAGAAAAAAAAAAAAAAAAAAAAGAGAGGAAAATTCTGTTGCTTTAGTAATAACAACCTTTAAATATTGGGTAGATCCCGTTTTTGTTCGTTTCATTTCTTTATGGTATTGATTTTGACAGAGGCCAATGCCTTATCCTTCTTGATTTTGATGGTGATGTGCTAATAAGTTTGGCCTTTTTATTTTTTTGTTTTTTGTTTTATTTTTTTTTTTTGAAATGAAGTTTGGCGGCTTTTTTATTTTCTAGCTTTCTTCTGTGGAGAAATTTATAGTGGGGGTACCCTATTTATACGATCATTAGTCTCAATGGTACATAATTTAAATTAGGGATGTTTATAAAACAAGTAGAACTGATGTGTTCCATATCGGTTAGCAAGAGAGGTCTTGGGTGTTATATATATATGGGTTCGCAATCCTCCCCTCATGAGCTAGCTTTTGGGGTGGAGTTAAGTGGGTTCATATCATATGGTATCAGAGCCTACTCTTGACTGGTCGGTGGGCGCATGTACAAAGGTTTCTTGCACGAGGACGTGCAGTCTAAAGGGGTCGGGAATTATGTGTCCCACATCGGTTAGTGAAACACCTGTTATTTTAACGGGTATGATTTTTATAAAAATCATATGAATAAAATGTCACTTTAGAACTTCTTACTAAGTCTCCGTAAGAAACATTCAAAATTTACCTATTACCCACCTCTACCAACCTTGTCCCGCTACATTAATGCTCAATTAAGTAGCATTCTTCTCATTTGGAGACATAAAATTAATTCACCTCAACTACTAGGAGACATTGATATATTTTCTCAACCACCTTTTTAATGCTTCCTTCATCTTCTTCCACAACTTGCCCTATTTGCCCCCTCAATTATGTTGGTATTATTTGCTAAAAGTCTCCATGGGAGACATGATAATATTTTCTTTTAATGCTCATTTGTTTTTTCCTACAACTTTCCCCATAAACCTACAATTATCTCCCGCTCCTCAATTATTTGGATGCCTATTTATTCAACCATCACCAATCTCTTCTTTTGCTTCTCATTATCTCCTTTCTCACTTCAATTTCTAGCTAAAGACACAAGGCATAAAGCTCTCTTTGTAACCAAGAAACTATAATTCCCAGCCATGTTTGAAGCCGTTTTGGAGTCAATTTAACCTTGATTTTTAACCCGAACTTTGGTGTTTTTCAAAGGAGTTTTAAGGTATGTTTTCTTTAATTCAAACTTGGCTTTAGTATGTATTTTCTTCATATTTAATACATATTTTCCTCATTATTTGCAAGAAAAACTAGAAATATAGTTTGATGATTATTTTGGTATAAAACTCATGAGAATATATTTATTATGATGTATGCTGTCTATTTTGGAATGGTTTTAGAATTTTGATTAAGAATAATATGCTTTGGGTTTAAGAAAAAACTTAACATTCTATAAACCTTGTACTATCTCTTGGGCAGTAACTCTTTCTTGAAATTCTGGGATTAGATGAAAATGAATTTTGTAAATTGGTTTACATATTTAAAAGTAGACATCTTAAGCTTTCCAACGAGCTATCATGAGCCTAAATCGGAGTTGCATTTTATTTTTTATGAATTTTTCAATTCTTGGGTTAGAAACTAATAAACCTATCAGTGGTAGTATATCATCCGTCTACCTTAAGTAAATTACCCATTAACCTATGTGCTAATTGTAGATAGTGAACCCAACTTTGCTCACCTTCTAATCCCTAAATATCTTACAACCTTTTCAAAACCATCCTAAGTGATTTATGAATCTTATTAGAGACTAAAGTATATAGATTTACACTTAATTTATTTATGGATGTGGTTATATGTTGTGCTTTAGTTTTAATTGTCTTTATACACGACTTAGGATCAAAGGTGTATGGAGCTAACATTAATTAATTTCGAGATTAAAAAATTATTGAGAAGCTTGAAAGGTAGGGATTCTATTACTCATCTTTTGTAAGGTTTTTATGGAATAAAAATTAATTGTTTTACCACAAGATATATGTATCTATGTTGAACTGCTATTATATGAGAATCACATATGAAACTATGACTCGTCCTGTATTGGTTAGCGAAGAACATAATAAATTAACATATGTTGTTATAAGTTGGAAAGCATGGCTAAGAAAATTGACTGTATAAATAATGATGGAACATTGAGAAATGACAAGACGTGAAGAGGGCGGCGGTTACGTCCTTGGGCACGATTACCCTACAAGGTAAAATAGGAGGAATGTGATGACGCTTCCTTCGATCGAAAGTCTCAGAACACACTGTACAGGAATCGACTTGGTGAGGACTCGGGGCTTGATGTCCCTTCACCAGAATACCCTCGCAATGTTTGGAGGGTGGCCAAGCTCGCTCATTTGGGTTTCGATAAGTGGAGTGTTACTTTATTTAATGTGGATACCACGAAATAATGATGAATTGTAATATTTGTATATCTGTATAAGTGTGAAACTTGGTAATGGTTAACTATGGTATCCACGAGATATGATCATAATAAACCTCACAATCTGGTATATGATGTAAATTAACTAACCATGTAGTTTTAATGTGGTAATGAATAAAACCTTAAGGTGAGTAATGGTTTTCTTTACTGAGCATGTTGTCGCTCATTCCCTTATATTTTTCTCTTTTCAGGACTTATTAAGTGTGAGATGATTACAAGAAAAATAGTTGAGGAAGCTATGTAATTATATTACGTTGGGATGGCTTCGAATGCAAAGAATGATCTTCATGATAATGTAAGCATCGATTGTTACTTTTTGTGACTATATTAAGATTTGTTAAGGGTTGAAATGATGATGATGACAGTTGTATATTATTAAAATTTAAGGTGCTACATTAAACTGTGGTTTATTTATTTGTTTATGTTTTATTTTTTTTTTTATTTTGAGAGTTTCTATTTAAGTCCCGGACAAATTACTTTGATATTTTATCTTTATTTTTTGATTTTTATTTTATTTCTTTAAAAACTGTTAACCCCCATATAGGGGCGCTACAATTAGCAAGAGAGGTCTTGGGTATTATATATAGGGGTTCGCAATTCTCCCCTCACGAGCTAGCTTTTGGGGTGGAGTTAGGTGGGTCCATATCAAGAACACTACTGCATAAAGTATCATCTTTCAGCCTTGTATTATGATGATAAAAATACTATTATTAAATTATTCAATTCATTGGCTAAAGTTTGTATATAATGTAATCTATGTCGCTTTCGTGACAATAGCCTAAAAAATTTAGGCAGATCACTTTTTTGTCGTTTTTATTTTTATTTTTACACAATTGATTTTTACAAAGGGCGATCTATTTTTTTTGGAGGGCGATATATTTTTTTTGGTGGTGGTGATCCACACCCCCCGGTTTTTGGAGCCCACCACGAGAGGCACGAACCTTTTATATTAAGGGCCTCTCAACTCCCATGGGGTTTATCCGAACTCGACCCAAAGGAGGCAAGAGTCTCCCAACACTGGGAGCTATGTTCACAAGGACTCGAACTCGAGTTGCTTACTTAAGCGAAATAGTCCCCTGCCAACTGAACCAGCCAGGTGTTGGTCAGGGGCGATATTTTAAATTTCTTTGTTTTGAAGGTGATGTGCTAATAAGTTTTTGGCATCTTTTGTATTTGTTGTTATGAATAAATTAGTTTATTAGCATGGATGCTCAAATTTCTAACATCTTTATGAATTGCATTTTTTTATTATCATTGATATTTGGTATTTTATAATCTTCATAAAACCTCCTAATTAACACTCCATTAGTAGTATTTTATTGTTATAACACATGGCTTGTTGTCTCTCCCACTTTATGATTATTGGCCTATATATATTGCTTTTGAGAGCTTGCATTTGTATACAATGAGATGATGAATAATAAGATTGTCATTCTCTCTAAATAAGATTGTCATTCTTTCTATTCTTTTGTGTCTCTCTATTTTATGTGTTGCAATTTAATTCTTTTGCATTTGTTTTATAGCACGTTATCAACACGAGTCTCTTACCATTTTTGTTGTAAGAAAAGTTTAAAGGTTTTACAAGACTTGAAGAATTTCTTTACACTAACTTTAGTGTGTGGATTATCTTGTAGCATTGTATCTTATGACAAAGAGAAATTGACATATTGGTAAGGTTAATTTTCACCACTTTCTTTTAAGTATTCAAGTCTTTGTTTTGATCCCTCTTTATATCATACTAGCATTTTTGTATGCTATATGGCTTTTTTTGTGGTATACTAATTGCAATATCATAAGTTATGTTATTTCTAACATGAGAATATTTTTTCTGTTGTTGAATTATTGGCATATGACTTTTGCTCGTAATGACTAGAACATTAAATTTACTAGGAAGTTTTGTGAGCATATTTCATTAAATTCTAAACGTTTTTATGATATATTGCGTTTCTATGAACTTATGCCTTTGTATATGTTTCAGCATATAATTTTTATCAACATAGTTTGCAGCAAAAAAAAGCAATATAACAGTAATTGTTAGCAATATTATTGAAAGCAATTATGATACATAATGCATTCTTTTAAAATTAGATGTTTCATTGTATATTATTGAAAGCAATTATGATATATTAATTAGGCATAATTGGTGTTTAGATGGTGGATTAGTTGCATTAATGTAAATTTGAACCTGATTTAAGTATTTTATGGTATTTTCAAATTGTCCTATTTTCAATTATTTTTATATGTTATTTTAGATTTTAAAACAAAACAATTTGTCAAATACCCGATACGTCCCAACTATAAACTATGCGCTGGGGACATGGTTTTGCTCTACAAAACCACTCATCTCCCTCCTATTTATCTCCTTCTCTCATTCTCACTCTCCCTCACTTTCTCAAACCCATTCTCTCTCTCTTTTCCCTCTCTTCCACACTACCCTCTCTATTTCCTTTCCTCTTTTTATTTTGATTTCAAATTTTTGTGTTCAAGCTTGATTCTCAGCTAGATTGGGAGGTGAGGAACACAATTTGAACTTTCACAAACCGTTTTAATGCTTTGATTCAAGGTTAGTTTCCTTGTTTTTTAAATTTCAAACTTTTGTTCTAAATTTTTCAATTTCTTTAAAATATTGTAATCCAAGTTTCTTGAGCTTAAGAGACCCTTAATCTAAGATAGTAGAACTCAAATAATCTAGAATCTAGACTTGATTAAGCAAGATTTGGATTAAAACAAGTTTTTCCCCTTATTCCTCATTTTTGGATTTCCTTGAATTTCTATGAAAATCTTGCTAAAAGTTGTTTGAATGTGTTCTATTGTGTTTATTTATCATCTATGATCATTATATGTGTTCTGTGACTTGAAAAACAGGTTTTAAATTGATTTTTGGGCTTGGGGAGGATAAGAATTGAAGTCTCAGACCTCCCATATTTTTCCAGTTCGGTAGGCCAAACTTAATGTTCGGTAGGCCGGATTCATCTGGTTGACAGGGCGAATTTGAGCCAGTTCGACAGGCTAGTCCAGGCTGGCCAGTAGGCCAAACTGTAGGGTCTGGAAGGCCGGACTAGGCGTTCCAGTAGGCTGATTGGAGCTCGTGAAAAATGACCATTTTCTCTCATTTTTCACCGTTTAAGACCTAGATCAAGATTTTAACCTCATAAAATGATTTTGTAAACTCTAAAGGCATACAAAGACACTATGAGATATCTTAGGAATGTAGAATACCTTAACCTAGATATTGATAAACTAAGAGTCCGTTTGGTTCATAGATTTGAATAAAAAATTTGAATGACGATTTAAATTTTTGTGAGAAAAAATACTGTAACAAAATGATTCGAACCACGAACCAAACGGACTCTAAGTTTCTATTTAAGGTTATTCGTGGTTCCATGGAGCTACGATATAGCGGATTGAGACTGCGGTGTTGAACTTTGGTACGGGATATCAAGGTAGGACTTCTATCCCTTCTCCTTGGTAGCCATGTTTTTAAAAGGATTTTGACCACAAAGCTTTTCTTTTAAATGTTTTCAAGAAATGAAGTTATCACTTATTTTCGTCATTGGCAAAATAATGAATGATCATAGTGAACGTAACGAGAATATCTAGTAAATGAGACATAATAATGATGTGACATCTAGCGTGTCGATTAGTATCATCCCGAATAATAAGATAAAGCATGATGCTATGTACAGAAATTGGGTCGTGGGGAGCGTAACCTTGGAGACAGGTCCCGAAACACAACTGGGCCACTTTGGTGGTGATTCATATGGCTTTGCCAATAATATAATTATGAAACTGTCTATGGATGAAT
Organism: Artocarpus hirsutus; assembly: GCA_946598075.1. Lineage (NCBI taxonomy): Eukaryota > Viridiplantae > Streptophyta > Magnoliopsida > Rosales > Moraceae > Artocarpus > Artocarpus hirsutus. Next base: position 25,501 of record CAMOHE010048322.1, read on the forward strand.
AAATGATTAAATGTTTTGAATAAATTTAATAAGTTTCAGTTAGTTATCGGTTTATTTATCTATCTTGTTTTATAGCTTTTGTCTAAAAATGAATTATATGTTTAAATCAAACATTTTCAAAAGATTAATCTTACTGAGCCTTTCGCTCACATTTTTCTTGTTTTAAAAAGGGGAATCTAGCTTAGGGAAGATTGTAGTACCGGGAAGAAATCACAGGATTAGGATATCACCATCTAGGATATTTATTTATAAACAAAGCATGTAATATTTTAATTTATTTCTCCTTTTATTTGGATTGTGGTTATGTACTTAATATTGTTGATACCGTATGTGCACACTAATATAGGTTCGGTGGGGCCTAATTGTGTTTGTTTATTTAATATTTCAACTCGCTTGTGTGCTTTTACATTTTAACAAATATCTTACAAGGTTTTAAATATTCTACATTCTTATAATTAATTTAATATCTTTTAATGGTGGTTTTTATTTAAAATTTAATTTATTTAATCTAATTAATCTGCCATATCACCTCCCAGATATCGGGGCATGACATGCATTTGGTTTGAAGGATTTTTAATTGGAAAAACAAAACTCATGATGAGGTTATTCATATGCCCCATATTATGTTTGTTTTGGTTTCAGAATTTATTGTTTATGGCATCTTTGGCACACTGTATTATATTGTATTGTATTACATTATATTTTTTGTATATAATACAATACAATACAATGTAATATAATACAATACAAAATAATATGGTATGTCAAATATGCCCTTAATGTTAAATTTAATAACGTGCATATTCTTTAAAATACATGTATTTCTTCCTTATATATATAGGTAAGTATACTCATGTTTTGTGTAGCTTTTAATTTATATCATGTTTGGTTAGTCATTATTTTTATATTGATTTTATCAATGCTAATATGTTATTATTAGTTAAGGATGATCAATTTATGTAAATTTATAATTATTATTTTTAGATGGCTGTTGATATTCTTTGATGACATGAATAAATTGGCAATTGCTTTCAAGCCAATAATTTATTGAGAGCCATTAATATTGTTTAATTGGCTATTTGGCTTTACATATTCCATGATATAAACCTTAAATAACATTACAATTATGAGAGCAATCACGATAAGATCATGGAAAATAAAATAGCGATCAATTTTTCTTAATTATTTTTGTATATTTCTTGAAATGAATATTGCATATATGTGATGGCTAAAAGGATTTTTAAGATTCTCAACATCTTTACTATTAATGAAAATTATAAAATAAGCATTAGAAGCGTGAAATTATGAGAAGATTAAAAATTTATAACATTACTTCCTTAAATAATCAAAATTAGTCACTTGGCATGTGATATAAATTGGCTTTGGTAGGTACTTATTATACGTTTAAATGTCAATAACAAGTCTAAATCAGGGGAGAAATTTGGTCATCATCAGTTTATTATAAGATTGTTATTATGACAAATGAATAGATTATAGTGATGCCCCCGTGAAGGACATACCTATTGGTCATTCAAAATATAAATGTGATCTTATAAAGCTTAAATAGAGAAAAAGCTAAAGAAAGAGTTACCATTGATTGTCTCCTTTTTGTTTTATTCAAGTTCATTTAATTGCACACAATATGATATTATGATAAAAGCATCCTCAAACTCTGAGAAAGTCGCATATAACCACGTGAAGTGAAAAAGTGACAAGAAAAGAAAATTAAAAGACTTGTACTGTAAAATTATTTGGAAAGATCACATACATAGCCTATGAAATAATGAGAAATTAATTATGATATTTGGAGGTTTCAATCTGTTGAGTGCATGAATTAAATGTTTTTGTTGATGATGTAAATTCCCATGATATTGTCATTATATTGTTGAAAAGGAAAAATAATCATAGTAGCTATAAAAGATACGAGATATCTTTACATTATGTTTGGTTTTATACATAGAGAGACATACATGAGGATATATGTTATTATTTATATGGATATATTACAGAGTTATTTCCATTTTCTCTTCCAAGTTGTAATAAGATAACTATGAAAAATTGTTATGACGAACTAGAAGTTCGCTAACCTAAAAGGCATATTGGGTGTGAACATATGTATCTTGAAAATCCTTATAGGTAATATCACTTGGAAAAATATTCCCACAATCAGGAGAGAGAATATGTAGTTGGATATTATTGATCCTTGTATAGATTGATTGATTGAGCATTGCAAGGCAATATAAAAGTTAATAGAGAAAGTGACTGAATCACTTCTTCAACTACTAATTTAATAGCTTAGATTGAGGTCTTTAGATGACAATGTGTTAACTAATGAATCTAAGAAATGCTTAAAGCATTGGAGACTTGTCTGATCTAAAGTACTACACTTATTAGAAGAGAAAAAAAAACCTTATAAATATGTTGGTATTATGAAGAGACCATATTCTTAAAGAGGATATACTCATAAAAGGTTTTTGACTTGACAATTTGATATATTTGTTAAAGATCAAACTTCTTAAATTCATTGAACTCCGGAAGTGGTTTAAAACATTTACCTAAAATTTATAAATAGTAAAGAAAAGAGAGAGGTCTCGACAAGTCACATCAATATAAAAGTAAAGTTAAATTACAATAAAGTTATTGTCGACAATTACAAAAAACATGAATTATTAGTATGTTAAAAAGATAGTAAGGATCTTAAAGAATATTTAAAATCTGTCGAAAGTGATTGGCGTGAAAAAGAGGGCCTGTAAGTAAAAGATGCAAAGTTTAGGCAATTCTATACGTTAATGCAAAGTATAGGGACCAATAGTCCAAAATATTTTAAATATTAAAGCCAATAAGATGGAAATGAATATTCATATAAAATAGTAAATGAAAAAATATATGAGGTTATAGAGTAAATTATGAATTATAAAAATAAGTCCTTGTAGAAAACTTATAAAGAATATATGATGGATAAGCAATTATATTTGATAGCCTACTTATATATGAAATAAGCTCATATGCGTCTGATAAATATGTTTCACCAATCTATTGATATTTGTGAAGAAGTCCTAAATGGGCTCAAAAGTTATGAAAGATAAAGCTTGAAATTACGTGCATTATTATGAAAAATAAATGCAGTCCAACATTCTAGATTTATTTTTATTTATAGAAACTCCTAAAAGAGATTATTAAGAGAAATTTAAGAAGACAAATCTTATAAAGGAAAGTTTATTTAGACTTAAAGATTAAGATTTGCTTAAAAGAATGCTTATTTGTAATTTATCTTACATATAAGAAAACTGTCCTGAAAAACTTTCAAGGATATTGTGTATTTTTAAAGTTATTTATCATTTATTTGATAAATATATATTTTAAAGATATACCAAAATAATTCTGTCTTGAATTTTTATATATAATTTTTTGTAAATCATCTCAATATTTAATTTAATATATTATAGTATAAGATATCATCTGAATAATTAAGTAAAATGATAAGTATTTGGCTACAAGGTGTACAATATTTTATACTCACTTGGAGATGAGTTTATGTGCAAATAGTTATCGTATCACTGTTCTACTAATTAGGAAATAAATATAGGTAAAGGTTCGTTCATATATTCCTACAATAATAGCCATTACATTTATAAAATTCTTTATGACAAATGAGCTCCAAAAGAGCGATAGATGAAATATTAGTAAAAATGTTAACGATTACAAGTTCAGATAGTCAATTTCAAATATCTTGAATTTTTTTTATAATAATATGTATCGACTTAATCATTTTCTATTAAATTATTATTATTGAGAGAACCATAATATACAAACATATATATATATATATATATATATAAAGGAGACACAAATACATACGGTACTCTTTTTTTCTTGGTCAAAGTATTTTTGCGTTGGATTTTCTTAACAAAGTTTTTAATGAGGCAGTTTAACAGCGTATTATAAGAATGATGTAATTTTTTTCCTTCACTAGAATTTTTGTCCCATGGGTTTTTTTATCTAATAGGATTTTAATAAGGCACATTCTAGTGTTGAACATCCAATAAAGAGTGTTATAAATTAAATTGATTTATTAGTATAGATGTTCACCTTCTAAAGTCCTCATTGTGTTCTCCAATTATTGTTTAATCCCTTGACGTGAATAAGGATGTTCTTGATCTCTTGAAGTGAAAAACTATCATTTTCTCTATCCAAGTGATATTGAAGAAATTTTTGGTCCAAATAATACTATTAGTGTACTAATGTATTTGCTAATTGGACAAGGCCTCACATGACAGTTTTTCCTATTGTACTAGCAAGATATAGTTCTCAAAGACATTGAAAAAGTGTTAACATTTCGTTTTCAATATGGAGCATCTAATATGGCTATCTTATTCAAACACTGAACTTATAATTGATTGGATATTAAATATTTTTCAATTCATATAAAAGCGTGATTACACATATGATACTTGATTACATATGGTGGTACTGCTATACCTTGGTGAATTATAAAGCAAATTGTTGTCACTGTATCTTTGAATCATGTTGAAATGTTGGCAATTAATGAGATAATCATCTTATGTGCATTGTTGAGATTTTTGCTCCAATATATCCAAGCAACATGTGACATTTTATTGAGCAAAGGAAGTCCAATAACATTATACGGGAGAATGTAAAGTTTATCACTCAAGTTAAGAAGGCATAATAAAACACGTTTCCCAACAGCTCTTTTTCATGCGTGAGCTCCTGAAGGACGACATTCATCAAATTTGTTCAAGTGTCAACTTAGGAAATTTTTATAGAGATACTTACTATAACTACACTTGAGAAATTAGGGTGCAAGATTAGTATGTATTGACTCAAAGATCTTTGCATGCTTTTGCTGAAGAAGACATGTTGACATAAAGGGGAGGCTATTAGCTATTGTATATAGGTTTTATCCCACCAAGTTTTCCTAGCAAATTTTTTAACTCGGCAATTCTAAGCCATCTTACGAGAATAATATACTCTTTTTCCTTAACTATGATTTTTTTTTCCAAGGGGTTTTTTCTAGTAAGGTTTTTAACAAGGCATAAATTCTTAAGTGACGAACATCCAAGGGGAAGTGTAGTGAATAAATTAGTTTACTAGTGTAGATGTTCATATTTTTAAAATCCTTATGAATTACATTATCTCTTTTTTAATTATCATGGATATTTGGAATTTCACAACCTTCATATAACCTTCCAATTAACACTCTATTGGTGGTATTTCAGTGTTATGACTCATGGCTTTTTGTCTTTCTCATGTCTTTAAAAATATTTACACAAAGTGTGTTTTGAGCCTATTGAATCTAGATTTGTCTACTTCTAAAGAGTATTACAAAACTATTTATTTTTTAAACTTTGGTGACTTAAAATGCCTATTATACCTAATGTTTATTTTTGTAAACTTCTACAATTTTTAGGGTTTTTATTCATTACCTTACGGTATTATATTAAATGGTATGCTAACTCCATCCTTTGTATATACGTGGTTGTTAATTTTTTTTCTTTTTTTTTTGTGGCTTTATTTGGATTATTACCCGTTAACTTTCTTTATTAGGATTTTATGGTTGTTTTTTCCTTCTAATGCACCTCAAATTCATATCAACAACACTTGTATAAAAGATTTTTTATTATTTTTTACGTTTCAACAATTTTCGATGTTGTTATTAATTTATTTTTGGTTCATATTATGTTATCATTGCCATTAATTCTTTGACTTTTTGATCCTTTAAGAATCATTCATAGTCACATTCACTTTTTATTTATCTTACATATTCATTTTAGGTGTTATCATTCATATTTGTTTCTATCCTCAGCAATTTCTTAACCATCATCGTCTTAATGATATGTAAATTATGATAATGATAAGTATAAATATAAGTATTATTATTTATAATCTTTATAATTTCTCTTAAAAGATGTTCATTTTTAACTAAGTTTATCTTACGCATAAACTTTTTTTTTTCTAACTCCAAAAAGGAAAATACTTGAAAAATAATTATATCCAAATAAGTTCAAGATGTCATGTATATAAAGCTGTCATAGTTATTACCATAATGACATGTAAATTATAGTAATGATAAATATAAAGATTATTTTTTAGCCTTTACAATTTCCCCCTAATAGATGGTTTATTATCTGAATTTCTTGTCTGCATAAATTGTACATGATAGTTATTTTTTTCTCCCAAAAGGAAAAAAAAAAGGTGCTTGGCATATAGGGTGTTTGGCAAAGTTGGTTCGAGCTAACTTGTTAGTTCAAAATATTGTAGCATATGAGAGCTTTACATTGTAGTAACTTTTTGCCTTTTATTGTAGCATATGAGAGCTTTATATTATTCTCTAACTAATAAGTTGGTTTTAACTAACTTTTCCAAACATGCCTATAGTAAGAACTAACTTTTTAGTTATGAATAGTATAAAACGCTCACATACTACTGTAAAAAGAAAAAAAGTTGCTACAGTGTAAAGCTCTTACATGTTATAATGTTTTTGAACCAAAAAGTTGGCTCTAACGAACTTTACTAAACACCCTATAAAATAATTATGTCCAAATAGTTTATAGTTGTCATGTGTAGAAAACTATCATGATCATTATCTTAATGATATATAAATTATAAAAATGATAAATATAAATATTATCATGGTCATTATCATAATGATATATAAACTACAACGGTGTTAAAAAAAAATATCTTGGTGTAATATTGTGGAAATGGTTTCCCCGTCTTCTTTTCACTATTTTTGTTATTCTATTTCGTAGTTTCCCATTTTTACATTAATTGTTCTATTAATGAATTTTTTAATTTTTTATTTCTGTTTTTTAACAAAATAAAGCAGTTACTCATTATTTGTTTATTTCTTTCTTTTTTTAATTCATGCATGGCCTCAAATGCTCATTTATTATGCTGTATTAGTTTGTTTCGCTTGCGTCAGTTTGTTTGATTCCTAAAATTGATTGCTTCTTTCTTTTTTGTCCACACTCATTGCTAATTGTTTATTTTTGTGTTGCACATCATAATCTTCTCAAAACGGTTTTTTTTTTTTTTTTAATAATGGAACTTTAATGGCCTAAATAAAAGAACCCAAATTACCGAACCAGTATAATTATCTATTAATTATGAAAACATCCAAATTTATTATGTTTCAATAAGGAAATTATAGTGATTGATTCTTTTCTGTTTCAATTCAAGACTATAGTTTTATAATTAAATTAGTTTGTGGATAGTTTTACATTGTCTTAAAATTAGACACTTATACAAAAGACCTCAGTTTATGATTTTTGGCTTATAAATGTGACTTTTGAGAGTTTGTATTTGTATATAATAAGATGATAAAAAATACGATTGTCTTTCTCTTTATTTCTTTTGTGCTCTTTATTTTATGCTTTGCAATTAAGTTTTTTTGCACTTGTTTTATAACATTTATGGCTTTCTTTCGTGGAGAATTTTTAGTGGGATCACCCTATTCATGCATCATTAAACACAATGGTATATAACTTAAATTAGGGGTATTTATAAGACAAGTGGAACAATTCTATTAGGTCGTTTGAACAGTTGGAACTAACAATTTTAGTTTCAGACTATAGCATATGAAGAGTTTTATAGTGTAACTTTTTTTTGTAGTATATAAAGGCTTTATATTATTTACGGTTGTAATTGGTAGTTGAAAACTCATCTTGCAGCCTCATATTGTGATAATGAAAGACTAAATAGTATTCAATTCACCGGCTAAAGTTTTTATATAGTGCTCTCTTCGGCCAAATTGGAGTTAATCACCACGATATACGAACTATGACATGTAGAATAGAAGACTGCGAAATAATTTTACTTAATGTTTTGAGTATTCATTTTTTTTTTTTGGCTGAATTATTTTATTTTTCTCCGACGGGCATTAAGAAAAATGCGATTCTACCAATGGACTTTTGAGAGAGACTTCAATATTGGACCTGTAAATGCCAATACTTACCTAAATCAAATTTCATACCTTTTTTTGTTTGACTAAAAAGTCAAGAAATGTATTGGGAAAAAAGAGAAGTTTTTCTGCCAAGACAATAAAGCATTTTTTTAATTAGATTAGATTAGACAAACAAAGCAGTTGGACGTAAAGGGAAAAAAATTCTGTAAATTTAAATTAAAGAACATGTCATAAAATTTTACTGTAAGATTAAGAAAAATGTTAAAGGCATGATGCTATTAAGCACCATAACTAATAGATTGGGTTTGCTTGAGCTGACTTGTGTTTTTACATTTAAGTAATAGAAGGAAAAAAATATAAGCTAGGCTTTTTAAGTGGTGTTTGGATGGTTAATGGATATATGTTTTTTGATTTTAAAAGAGTTTTAAAGATCTATTTGGGATAGCTTGTATTTTTCTTTTAGGCTGTAGAAGAAGAAAAACATAAACTATGACTTTTTAATTAGTGTTTAAGTATTACATGAAAAAGTGCTTTTTAATTTTAGAAGAGCTTTTGAATTTGTTTGATTAAATAAGTCAAAAATACTTAATGATAAAAAAAAATAGTATAATTCAAAGATACAAAGAAAATTCTTAATTTATTATTTTTAAATAAAAGGTCAAAAATTTAAATAAAAAAAAGTTTTCATAAGTGTTTTTGTTATAAGCATCTTTGGCCTGTTTTCATCAATAAATGCATTGAAAGTGTTTTCAGCACAGTGTCTTATAGCATTGAAAGTGTTTGAATATCAAGTTGAGACTTGGGTCCGTTTGGTTCTAACATTTTTTAAACTCAATAGACTTAAATTTAGATTCGAGTATCAAAAATATTTCAGATACATGTTTGTTTTCTCCAAAATCTGAATTATTTAAGTATCAAGAATTCAAGTTTTCAGAATTCTAATCCTTCCTTAAACTTTTGATCCTCGGATATTTTTGCTACAATAAAAACTAAAATTCTCTTTTATATTTGAGAAAAAAAATTATAACTTCTTCATTTGATATCCAATTGAGATGATTCTTTTTTCACTATGTTCCTAATAAAGAGAGGAATAAATCAAGATCCATATTGCATATTTTTTAATATTAATAATATTAAGATTTTATTAGATTTATTAATAAATCAAAAACTATCATCACTATCTTTTCAAATATAAATTATAATTTTATTTCATACTTAGGTTAAAACTTAAATGCACATCCAAACGTCAATTCGAATAACAATTCAAATCACCAACTCAAATTCTATTTTAAATCACACTAACTTAAATTAAATCACTAATTCGAATCTATTTACCAAACGGACCCTTAAACACCATAATAACTATAATATATATTTTTACTTTATATTATAAAATAGTTAAAATTTTGTAGTTAGATCTTGATTTTTAAACACCAGCATTGTTGTTTAGAGGAGAGAATAGGAGCAAATTTGGGATTTCATATCATTGGGAAATTTATTCGGATAAGGACAACAAAGGGCATATTGGGAAGGGCATATTGGGAAACTTGCGATTTTGTTGCATGTATATGCATATATTTGCAGCAAATACTCTCATCAGAATCTCTGCACCCTCTTCACCGGTACATTACAAAGCATCCAGAAAACAAAAGAGTAACCGAAACTGAAAGACTCCGGTTCCGGCGACCAACAATGCAGGCACAGATTCGAGGCTCTCCGTGCTTGTCTTTCCCATCGCGCCACCGTCTGTTTCAGGTTCCGGTCAACGGCCGCGTCATCAAAACCTTGAGCTCGCCGTCGTACGCCCCTGCATTGAAATTCCGGTGTCTACGGAGTCCCTCCCTGGGTTAGTTTCGTCTTTTCACTGCTCTGATTTCGAGAGTGTTTGGTTCCCGAGAAAATGTGAGGAAAAAAAAAAAAAAACTCAAGTGGTCACATGCAAATGAAACAGGATTTTCATGAAATCGTTCTCGGTGACTGTGTTGCAGCTAAACGTCCGTCTCTTTTTTTTCTTCGTTGATTCTTCTTTTTGGTTGTTACATGTTCAACTCTTGCATGCACATCATTTTCTCGGGAAAATAATCTGAACCGCAGTGAAACCTGAGAAGAGTCCGAGAAAAACGCTGTATTTATTATTGTTCTTAATTAAGTCTTTTATTTCATTTATAGCAGTTGATGATGCGAAAAAATTCTCGGAAGCTGCGAAGAAAGGAAATTTGGTTCCGCTTTACCGGTGCATATTCTCGGACCAGCTCACGCCGATTCTTGCGTATAGGTGTCTGGTCAGAGAAGATGACAGCGAAGCTCCGAGCTTTCTTTGCGAATCCGTGGAGCCTAATCTTCGTGACTCAAGTGTTGTATGTTTTCCAAAATGTTTTACTTTTTCTTTTTCTTTTTCACTTTGCAATTAAGAAGTCTGTGGATTTTGGTATGGTAAAATTGATAATCGAGTTGTGTGGTGGGTGTATTAGGGCCGTTTTAGTGTGGTCGGAGCTCAGCCAACAATGGAGATTGTGGCGAAAGAGAACAAGGTTACTATTATGGACCATGAAGAACGGCGTTTGACTGAGGAAGTTGTAAATGACCCCATGGCTATTCCTGCTAGGCTTTCTGAGGCTTGGAATCCTCAGCTCATTGATGAGCTTCCAGATGCATTCTGTGGTAAATTAACTTAATTTTATACCTTAACTATCATCAATTATGACTTTATGAGTGATATTTTAAGGTGCTATGTATAAATATATTGACATGCATGTTTGTAATTTATGGTTCACAATTGCATAATCTATTGAGAAGGAATGCTTGATGATTGATGAAGCTTCTTTTTGGAACTTTAGATGTAATTAACGTTTAAAGTCTAAGAACTGTAGCATGGGAGAGTTTTAACACTGTAGCAATTTTTTTTTTTTTTTTTTTATGTTTTATTTATTGTAGTTGTGAGAGCTTTACACTGTTCATAGTTGTAACTGAGTTGTAACTGATATGTTAGAGTTGAAATTCCAAACATCCGTAAAGAAAGGAATTCCACTGCTTATTCAGTGAGTTAGTTTGGTGTTAGCATTGGCATCTCATGATCCATTGTAAAATCTAGCTTGATTCTTTATGAATTAGTATGTTTGTAAAGCGTGCTAGCAGTTAGCATTTTTATTTTGTTAACAGTCACTGTCTTTTTCTAGCAGGTGAAAAGATTATTTCTCACGATGTGAATCCACTAGTGTAGTGTTCTTAGTTGTCTATTTGGTGAAAATATTGATGATTGCATTCTTCTTTTAATACTTTAGCATCCATAGTTTTTTTCCTTATTTTATTAAATAATTACATTTCACAAAAGCCTGACTTGGCGATGAACTCTATTGTGCATAGGTGGCTGGTTAGGTTATTTTTCATATGATACCGTCCGTTACGTGGAAAAACAAAAAGTCCCATTTTCAAAGGCTCCCAAGGATGATAGAAACCTTGCTGATATACATATAGGGCTTTATGACAACGTAGTCGTGTTTGACCATGTGGAGAAGGTAAATTTGGACAAGAATTTAGTTTTGACTATTCTGTTTGAGCATGATCCAGTTTTGAATGCTTTTATCATTTTGGAATATATATTTTTCTCATCAACGAGTGCCAAACTGGAGGTTTTCATATTCTTTCTGACAACATAGTCATGTTTGGCCATGTGGATAAGGTAAATTCACACAAGGATCTAGTTTTGATGTTTCTGATTGTGCATGATCCTGTTCTGTACACTTCTATTGTTTTGGAATATATTTTTTGGTCGTAATTGAGCACTGAAACGGCGGTTTTTATATTCTTTATGATGACATAGTGCGGTTTTTATATTCTTTATGATGACATAGTCTGGAATTTATCTTTTTGTCGTAATTGAGTACCGAAATGGCTGTTTTGATGTTTCTGTTTTGCATGATCCTGCTCTGTAGCTAGTTTTGATGTTTCTGTTTGTGCATGAGCCTGCTCTGTAGGCTTTTTTCATTTTAAATGTTCATTATTTTTGTCATCATCGAGTAAAACTAGCGGTTTTTATATTCTTTCTACACGAATATTAGTGTGAAACGCGGATTTATTACTGCATATATCACGGTTTTTGAAAATCCTGACACAGAAAGGACACTTTTAAGTTCTTTAATGTTCTTTCCTTAAATGTTTCTCCTCATAATTTATAACAGAATGTCTATACCACAATATTACTTGGCCACCTAGAAGTGAATGTCTCATAAATGGATTGGTAGTTAAATTGATTTTACTTTTATTTTGTTGAGGTTTAAAGGGCTTCTTGTTCTTTTCCTTATTTTTAGAAAGTATATGCTATTCATTGGGTAAGGGTGGACCGCCACTCTTCTATTGAAGCTGCTTATAAAGATGGAATGAAACGTCTGGAATCATTACTTGCTAGAATACAAGCTGATCCGTGAGTGACTATTGTTTTGTGCTCATTGACCTTTAGATGTCTTATTCTGCAATAACTTAGTTACAATGTACGTTCTGATTATCAATATGTAGCCCAAGGCTAAGTGCAGGTTATGTAGACCTATATACTCGCCATTTTGGTGCTCCTCTGAAGAATTCAAATATGACAAGTGAAGAGTACAAGGAAGCAGTACTCAGAGCAAAAGAACATATTTTCGCAGGGGATATTTTCCAGATTGTATTATCTCAGCGTTTCGAACGACGAACATTTGCTGATCCATTTGAAATCTATAGAGCACTAAGAGTAGTAAATCCAAGTCCATACATGACATACTTGCAAGTTAGTAACTTTTTCTTTATATTGCTTATATTTTAGAAATTTTACAAGCGGTATTGTTTCCTTGGTAATCATTGTTGATGCCTTGAAATTACATCATTTTCTAAACCAGGCTAGAGGTTGTATACTTGTTGCTTCAAGTCCGGAAATACTTACACGTGTTAAGAAGGTAAATTTCCTGCCCAAAACTCATTTTACGTTTCAAAAGAGATTAATATGTCCTGGGTCGTTACATATTATTGTTTGTGTTAGATTTTTTTCGTGTGTATGCAAATGAGAATATTTCCTATGCGACTTTTGAACAGGGGAAGATAGTGAATCGGCCACTGGCAGGAACTGCCAGAAGAGGGAAGACAACCAAAGAAGATAAAATGTTGGAAATGCAGCTCCTGACAAATGAAAAGGAATGTGCAGAGCACATCATGCTGGTTGATTTGGGTCGCAACGATGTTGGAAAGGTTTTTGTTTTTGTTTTTGTTTTTTTTTCCTTGTATATTTCTAACGTGGACAATGATCTAAAGTGATATCCAAAACTCATACTGAACTAGAACTTATTCATATGTCATAATTGCCCGGATGATCTCCTCCTATGTCGTGCACACCCAGTTATTATCTACCTAGAAAGTTCATTACAATAAACTTGAAATTTAGGACACGTGCTACACAATTTTCCTTTTACCATGGACACTCCATATGTAGTGTTCATCAGTATCCTCAAGACCTTATCTCTATTTGGTATTCCATTTGAGTACTTATCACTCTAGACTATGAGCAAGTTTGCCACTGTAACGCCAACAAAGCAAGCACAAGAAGAAAAAAGATTTCTAACTGTGATAGCTGTCATTATAGATTCCTAATTGATGACCAAGAATTTTGTATTATAGTTACCAATAACCGTAGCCGTAAATAGCTATAGAAAGCTCTCTCTCTCTCTCTCTAAATTCTATAACCACTTTGATGACGTAGAGTGTTGATGCAGGTCTCAAAGGATGGTTCTGTGAAGGTGGAAAAGCTGATGAATATTGAACGATATTCCCATGTGATGCATATAAGCTCCACGGTACGAATATCCGCTTGTAGCCTTTCTATGTTCATAACTTGAAACACCAAGATTTATTACATAAGTTAAAATTTATTGCAGATCAGAAAGGAAACGCCCCCCTTATTATAGTTTTCTACATGTACACCAAGCACATCTTTCTTTCCCTTCAAGCATAGCATTCATAGTCTGTTTATGGATCTTTATGCAATCTCATTTCTCTTATTTTTGCGACAATAGGTTTATATTCCTCTTGTGATGAACTCTTTCCATAGATGATCATAATATGACACCACCAAATTTCCAAATTCCATTCCATCATTTTCTGAATGCAAGTCGGAAATTTTATCCTATGCAGGTTACTGGAGAATTACGTGATTCCTTCTCTCCCTGGGATGTCCTTCGTGCCGCTTTGCCAGTTGGAACTGTTAGTGGAGCCCCAAAGGTACTCAATCAGCGTCCTTTTCTCTCGTCTTATAGCTTTCAGCTTCTACCTTTTCCATGTATCTTTGGTAGCTCTGCTGATGTAAAAAAATGAATCTATATCTCCTTCTCACGTCTCTTATGTCATGCGATGATCCTTTTCTTCAGAAAACTAACTGCTTCTAATATAACTTAAATGCAGGTGAAGGCCATGGAACTAATTGATGAGCTTGAGGTGTCGAGGCGTGGCCCCTACAGTGGTGGATTTGGAGGGGTGTCTTTCACCGGTGACATGGACATTGCCCTTGCTCTCAGGACCATTGTGATTCCTACTGGTGCTCGTTTCGACGCCATGTACTCGTACAAGGATTCTGGCCGACGCCGGGAGTGGGTGGCTTACCTTCAGGCTGGTGCTGGGGTAGTGGCTGATAGCGACCCCGAAGCTGAGCACCGAGAGTGTCAGAACAAGGCCGCAGGTCTTGCTCGAGCCATTGATTTGGCTGAATCGGCATTTGTTGATAAATGATGTTAAAGTTTCAGTGACTAAAGCCAACTTGGTGCCTGAGTGGTGTCTCCCCTGTTTTCAAAAATGTTCCTGGTGTAGTCAATTGTCACAACCCGTCTTTTTGGGCTGTGATTTAACTTTTCTTTTCATACTTAGAGGTAAAAATTTGAAAGTTTTTTTTTTTTTGGAAACTGAATTAAATACTTTACTTTACAATAAATTTGGTAACTCCCAAAATACTTTCTCTCACTTATCTTTACATAAACATTCTTACTTTTACAACATTTTCCTGTTCAAACATTCCTTGTCAAAATAACTTATAATATGCACAGCGAAAATATTCAGTAGCGGACTCCATACCCAATCTGCACCCATCATCCGTCCGCCAGCTCATCGTTACAATTTATTCCGACGTTCCAGCCTACTCCCCTTAAACCGACCCTCCTGAGTCCATTGGTGGGGTCAATTTCATGCAATTCAGCCTCTAACCATGAAAATCGAGGCTACCGTCGACGGTGGGAAAACACCACACCGATCTCGGTTTTCCGGCGATAGTGGCCCAAAATTAGCTTGGGGGAAAGCTTCCCCAAGTCCCTCTGAGCAGTTCCCCCATGGTGGGGTTGCTCAACATCGTCTGGAACGGCGACTCCACCTCGCCCACGGCGGAGCTAGGTGGTGGAGGTAGTTCTCCCTTTTTCGGCAGCCGTTGCCTGGAATTGAGGAGTCGAATCCCCTCCTATCACTCATCTGAGTGATTTCGTGCCCCTAACTGGGCTCAATAACGGCGCGATAGGTGAGATCGCCGTTGCTCGCAGTGGTCGGTGGCGGAGCAGGAGGTACTTCGGCATGGGGCGGTGCCACTAAGCAATTGGGTGAGGGGTTTTGATGGCCGTCCCCCTCTGAATGTATTGGCATCGACGGTGTGCCTCACCGCTGCCAGGAACGGCAGTTCCCACGGTGGTGCCACGGCCGAGAAAGGGCAACTCTGATGAAGCCCTTCCAACTGGAATTGAGCTGCGAAAAAGATACATTCTTGTTCCTCTCATCACCTTGAGTCCATAGACACCAACGAGGCCGATTGACGCCGGTCAACGGCGGTTAACAGTCAAATTGAAATTTTGTGATCTGGACCTCCGATCAACGATCCGAGACTGCCTCCGGACTCGTTTCGACGCTTTGAACACAACGGTGACCTCCGTTCGAGCTAATTCCACTCCGGTGAAAATCATTCGATACTGACTGTACACGGATCGAGGCGATTCAAACTGCATTACCGGAGTCCAGAATGACATGTTAAAGAATGTATGATCTCCATGAAGCACTCCTAGCCATTAATGGTAGCTCGAGGAGCACTACAGAGGATGCTTCACATACTGTTGATACAACGAGGTACAACAAGACCCACTTAGCTCGGAGTCCAAGTAAGTGGCAATCTCGCCTACAGTATGTACTGTATTATAATGCATTGTGATGGATATTAAGTTTTAAGGATTTAAAGTTCAGTTAAGGAAAGAATGAAGGAAAATGAGACCAAGGACAAAATGGTCATTTTATGAAAAATGACCAAAATGGACCTGAAACGCCCGATCTTAGAAAACGTTTCTTAGTGATAATTTTCTATATTATGTATGTAAGGGGATGTTAAATTTAAGTAATGAATTTGGTTAAGTTAGGAAATGGACGAAAAACCCGTCAAGGGTAAAATCATCATTTTTACGAAAATGGCTCAAACGGAGCCGAACACTCCGACTTAGCATAACATTATTAGACGAAAAATGTTCCGTAATACGTCGAGTAACGTAACCGCCAGTGAGACAGGAAGTTATATAAAGGGAATGCATGTTTAATGCTTACGTTTTATTATCAATCGAGTGGATTGATAAAAAGGAAGATTATTAATGAGTCGGCTGTCGTATGATCAGGACACAAAAGCTGACCAACGGAAGGGAAAGGAATGAGAAAAGGAATGAGACAAGAAATGAATAGAGTACGCTAGAGCATAGTACGGGTAAGTTTTAGACCTCACTTACAGCATGAAGTAAATGATTTTTAAATCTTTTTGTTATATGTTTATAAATGAGCTTGCAATTATTATGCAAGTTTCTTTTAAAGAATATTTGCATTTATTATGCAAAAGTTTTAAAGATTCAAAGAGAGGTTTGCAATGAATTTGCAAATGCTATGTTTAAAGTCTATGGCATATTGATATGCGTAACGTGTTTAAAAGTACAAGTTATGATTTTCAGAATATTTTAAAGTATGTTTTTGTATTTTGACACTGCATAATGTTTTATAATTAAAGTTATAAGCTTTATGATGTATTGTTATGCATTTAGTTAAGTTTTGATATAAAAGTTGTGATTTGCAAAATATGATTGTATTATATGTTGCATATGTCATGCAATAAATGTTAGAATACATATTATGACCTACAAAAGGTTGTTGCATTACATGATGCATTTGTTACGTAATGAGATGCATTTATTATGCAATAAGTTACATTTGTTGTGCAATAAATTTTACGGTACAAGTATAAATTGCAAGTGTGTTTGCATATGATGTGACTGCATCTGACATGCTCACAAAAGATAATAAGAAGGTAAAGTAAGGATAAAAAAAAAAGGTGTCGTACCAGCCTCTGTGTTATGAGGTAATGAACGTAAAGTTAAAGTTAACCTCTAAGATGTGAGATACTTGACCACGTGATCGATGGTCTTAAGTCTTCCGCAAGGGAAGCATCATGTTAATGATCTCATGATTAATGAGTTGGTACGAACACTAAAGCAAGGTAAGGAAAGTGAATGAAAGATAAGGAAAGATAAAGAGAAGGATGGAAAGTGAAAGCAAGATAAAGAAAGTTAAGGAACAGAAATAGTAAGTTAAAGTAAAGAAGAATGTTAGTAAGTTAAAGTAAAGAAGAATGTTCATAAAATGCTCATAATTGAAAGTTCATAATGGAGTATAATTGGAGTCATGTATTATGAATTTGCTTGTATTCCTTATTATAAAGTTTTATGTTAAATGCTTATGAAAAGTATATTGTGAATATTTATGTTAAATGTTTTAATGTTTATGAAAACATTTGTATGCTATGAAAAACATTCTGAGGAATGTTTTATGATAAATATTTATGGAAAACATTTTCATGTTTTTAAGAAAAGGTTTATAAAGGATGCTTTATGAAATGCATTCTAAGGATTGATGTTAAATGTTTTAAGAAAACGTTTATGAGAAACGTTTTATGAGTGTTTTAAACGTGTTATGAAAACATTTATGAAAAACATTTAAGAAACGTTTTATGAAAAATGTTTGGGAAATACATTTATGAAAGATGTTTCAAGAGAAAAGCAATGTTTCAAGAGAAAGGTTTTTATGATAAAAGTTTTAAAGTATGTTTAAACGCTTTGTGAGTTTATGTTGAGCGTAAACTCATAAGAAGTTTTTCATGCTGTAGGTAGCCTTATAGGTGACTAGTAGGACCCATTAGAGGAGCTGGGTGCTGTGGAAGGGCAGATGCGAGATGTGGAAACGGATACCACTACAGTTTGCTTCTGCGACGTAAAGAAAAGGTTTTACACTATATAATGTAGTGTTTCCAAGGTTTTTAAAGGAAATTAGAGTTTTTACGAAATGTTTTCAAAGGTTTTAAGATACATTATACTAAATGTGTCATACAATTATGAAATGATGATTTAAGCTATGTTTTAGTAAATGTTACTTATTCAGTTTTAAGAAACGATTTGAAAGGGTTTTAGAGGCAAATGTTGAGCGAAGTCTCAACAGGAATGATGATAAAGGTAGCAACGGTTTTAATTACGTTTTAAATGTTAAAGAAAATTTTTTATAATTCAGTATTTTCTTACTAAGTAAATAAGATTACTGTACAATAAACGATGTTTAAAGAAAGTTAAGTGACCGTCGAAAGGGTATCAACACAGCATATGAACTAGTTCTTTTTCTCAGTAAAAAAAACAAAGGTTCTCTTTTCTTGTAAAAGGAAAAAAAAAAAAAAAGAATTGTCTTTTGTTCTTGGTTTTTATAGTGAACATGGTGAAGTGTTTCGTCAGCCTCTCTCTCTCTCTCTTCCCTTTCTTTGGCTGCTCTGGATTCGTCAACCAACATTCTCTCACTTTATCAGTCACCAAATTTGTCACTTTATAGGCTTTTGGTTAGCGATAAACTTTTAAAGCCCCCCTATGAAGCAAATGCATGTTTTACATTTTCCCCTACTTTTTTTTTTTTAATTTTTTTAATTAAAGAGAATAAAACATCAGGTGAGGAATTCTCTTTTATCCAAAAGATAAAATAAGGGAGAGAGTTCCTTGCTTATTCCAAAAAAAAAAAAAAGTTGCCGAAGAAATGGCAAACTAAGAAAGAGCTAGATTGTTAGAACATAGTAGTAGTAGGTTAGTTTACACGGTGTAATCCAAGTCCTTAAGTCAATGGTCATGACGAAAGAAGTCCCAACTACCAACTCAACGTTGACAGTTCGAATCAAAGGGTGATCTTCGTAAAGGTCATATTTTCCTTTCTATTTCGCGGAAATTTTAATCAGTCAAAGTGAGGACAATCACTAACTTCAGTTTTGGCTCAGTCTTTTTGGGAATTCTCAGACAAGAACAACCCCGTTGCTTTTAAAATCCTGAACCTTCCACAATGTGGAACTTTCAAGAGTTTCATTGCTGAATGTGAGGCCGTGAGAAGAATCCGACACCAAAATTTGCTGAAGGTAATACCTTCATTTTCCAGAAAACGAATTCATGGCTCATGTTCGAGTTTATGCCTAATGGGAGCTTAGAGGACTGGTGCTACGCAAATGCAGAAAACCAACCAAACAAGTTGAATGAAGATCAACACTTCTAGACATTGCAATCCATGTTGATTCCGCATTGGATTATATCCATCACCATTGCGAGGCACCAATTGTCCACTGAGATCTAAAATCAAGCAATGTACTTGACAGCAATCTTTCTGCTCACTTAGGCAATTTCGGTTCAGCCAAGCTCTTGTTTAAGGCAAACGTGAACAACCTGAGAAAAAGCACTAACCAACTCAACAGCCATAAGGGGATCCATTGGATACATTTCCTTTTCACTCAAAGAGTGTTACATTTATTGCAGAGTATGGAATGGGTGGTGAGGTTTCTACTCTTGGATATGTGTATAGCAATGACATCCTTTGTGTTGGAGATAGTGACAGGAAGGAGGCCAACCGACGACCTGTTCAAGGTAGGGCTAAGCCTTCAAAAATTCTGCCAGATAGCCTATTCAGATGGAATAAACGAACTTGTGGATCCAAATTTGGGTGAACCAATGCTTGACAATGCTAGGAACAGGGATGAGGTCCATGAGGACAGAAGAAAAGCTCATGGAGTGCTTGGTTTCAGTTGTTAAAGTTGGACTCTTATGTTCTACTGAATTACCTTCTAATTGCACGTATGTCCGAGTTGGCCTCACTAAAATGCTGCAGACCAAAGAAGCATTCATTTGGAGGCGAAATCAATGAGGAATGCAATGTGAAGCTGCTGCGTCATGAAATCTTTAGCTTGTAGTGCACAAGGATTCTTCATTTCAAGGTTTCTCTCAAGAAAATAACATAATAATTCCTCAGTAGAGTGGAGTGCCTGGTTTGACACTTGTCTACAAAATAACGAGCTAAAAACCTCTTGTCTTACGCTGGTTGTTGTCGAGAAACAGACTGGAAATGTTAATGCACGAGGTTCGAGTACCAGTACCGATTCTTAAGGTTAATATTACTAGTAAAGCAGTTCCTCATAGGTCAAAACTTTGAACCAAGAAGCATCGAGTGTTAGGCATTTCAACCCAGCATGTTTTTCCTATCAACTTGCAGAGCTCTCTTGAGAAATTCAAATCAATAATCTTATATTAGCGCAGGTTCTCTAAGAATCAACGCTAGACTTCATTTTCTGGAAACAGATTCTCTGTTGGAATGCCTCATCTTAAAGCTGCAAAAATGAGAGATCCATCCTATGCCTTAAATTATCATAACATTTCCCTGTGATTAGTTCCAAGTAGGTGACATGCTTCTTTATCATATGACATGTTGCAAATGAAGACCACTGAAAACAAGCCTTTCTTCTATACCATCATCAAACAGATAAACAAAGTTGTTTTCAACCATCAAACATATTGGGGGTTTGGGATTGTTAGTCTCAACCAACACTTTTGATTGCTATAGTGTAAAGCTCTCATATGCTACAGTTTTTTTAAGCTAACACTTCCAAACACCCTAGCCATGGTTGATTTCGTCAATGCAATGGTAGTTTTTTGAATGTGTTTAATAA
Organism: Artocarpus hirsutus; assembly: GCA_946598075.1. Taxonomy (NCBI): domain Eukaryota; kingdom Viridiplantae; phylum Streptophyta; class Magnoliopsida; order Rosales; family Moraceae; genus Artocarpus; species Artocarpus hirsutus. Next base: position 46,452 of record CAMOHE010048322.1, read on the forward strand.
TCTTTAAATTTACAGCAGCAACCAGAGCTTCATTTATGCACGCAAAGATCCATAGGAGGAAACCACAGGGCATCTTGATTGCCAAGTTTAGTGTGTATTTCCAAGGCAGGGACTTTAAGGCTCCTAATAACTGAATATACGTATAATTCAACATGCAACAGCACACTGAGTTTGTTAAGGAATCTTAGCCACAACAACAGATCACAAAATAATTTGATATCTGAGTATCTTCATCACTGTGACTCATCCATAGGTCGCTATGAACTCCATTCTATTTACCATTGAAATTCTCCTTCACACTGAAAACGCTTCCTCAACGGGTGGAGATTTGGGCCTAGGCCAAAAAAGAGAGAGAGAACCAGATCTTCTCCAAATTTTGCAACTTTAATACTTTTCTCTTCCAAAATTTAGCTCTTAAGCCCTAAAATGCTTAAAAGTTTATAATTTCAATATACAAAAACTGGTTCAATCTTCAGTAACAGCAAAGTCGGATTCGAATTTGTCACGTAGATCATAACAATTAAAGCAATAAATATAACTTGACAAAAAAAAAAAAAGAAATAAAAAAGATAGAAATTTCGACTCAAATTGAATATGGTCATTAACAAAGGAAAAGTATTTCTTACAGAATCCAAAAGTATATAAGATCATAATAACTTGATTAATACACATATACAAAAACGAAAAAAGCACGATAATACAGTTTTCACCAAATTCGCAAGCACGTAACAGAATTTACTTCGAATTTCGGATCTCCGACTGACCTAGTTGCTTCGATCACGCGGATTCTCCGATCCTATCACTTCCTGCTGTCGTAATCGACGACCTCGGAATCGGTGACGGAGCGGGACTGCTGGACGATGGATCGGCCAATGGAGTTGATCCAGTCCTCCTTCTCCTTCTCGGAGTCGGCGATGAAGTACATGGTCTCGGTCCTGGTGGAGAGCTCGAAGGCGTTCTGCTTGTTGAGGACGTCCTCGGCGCCCTTGACGGTGAGGCAGGAGGCGACGGGGATGACGCCGCGAGGGCGGGAGGCGCGGGTGACGGCGGAGTCCTTGAACCAGAACAGCTTCCCTTGCTTCAGAACGAACCACCGCCGCCGCCAAGTCTTGATGTACTCGCCCTGCTTCGTCAGCCAGCCGCCGCGCTCAGGAGCCGACCAGAACTCCACGCCGCCGTAGTCGTCGGGGGTTGCCGATTGGCCCGTCGCGGCTCGCCAGAGGCTCGCCATGGGAGATTTCGGGTGGGCTTGGGATTGGGATTGGTCGTCGATCGGAACGAGGAGGGTGGAGAATTATAAAGAGCTGTCTGTACCAGGCTACAATTACTCTCTCACATTGGTTTTATTATTACACGTGTTTGTAAGGTCTTGTTTGGCGTCCTTTCAGGAGTTTTCGAAAATGATTTTTTTTTTTTACATTTTTTGAGATAAAAAAATTAAAAAACATTTTTAGTACAATTTAATTTTTTTTATTTTTTTTAAAATAAAATTATTTTTATCTATTTTAAAAACACTATTAAGTTGATTTTAATTTTTTTTTTTGCTTGAAAAAATAAGATAGGAATTTTTTTTTTGTTAATACGAAAGGACCTTTAAATTTTTGTCTATCTTTCTTTTTAACTCCTGTCCTTGGGGAAATGCAATGTTAAGTCATTGGATTTATGAGACCTGCTTTCTTAAGTCGTTGGACTTAATTTAATATTAAAAAACTTTAACTATGCCTAATTAATTCAATAGTTTTAAAACTTCTTTACACTATCAAAATTAAAATCAAAATTAAAAAATATAATAATTTAACAAAAAACAAAATAAAGGAAAAAATTTTAAAAAATTCCAACAACTACAACAGTTGCCCTTGGAGGCATCTTGATTGACGATGGTAGCCGGGAAAGGGAGGAACTCATGGAGGAGGGGCAGAGGAGCACTTACATGGTGAAGTGATGGACCTTCACGACCCAACGATGGAGTGCAAGCTCAAAGGAGATTGATGCGAGGTCGCGCAATGAAATCATGCTATTTACGTCCCATGGTGGTCATGCCCCTTCGCAACCTATGCAATGTATCTTGCAACCCAATGAATCATCGAGCCAGTCATGGTGGTCGCGACAACATTCGCCCACTCAACGGTGATTTGCGACCCACAACTCGTGACAGCTGAGACGAGAATCACGACCCACGGTGGTGCGACTTCCGTAATGACCCACACTTGTTGTGGCTAGAAACAAGGACATAATGGGCCTTTGTGATCCTTGCAACCGTGACGGACCTTCGCAACATGGTGGCCGTAGTCTTGGCGATGAGATCACCATGGAATCGCGACCCACTGTGTTTTTTCAAATCTGGAGTTGTCAGCAACTTGAGGAGGGGAGAAGGGCACCATCGCAACGAGGAACAACGGCCCATGGTGGGCTATGTGGGGTTGCCAACGGCCCATAGGGTGACTTCTGCTGCGATCTGGAATGGCCAATGGCGGTCCCCACTTAGGTTGAACTAAGTTTTTTTTTGTTAGTTTTTGGATTTTAATTAATTGGGCGTATTTGGACTTATTTAACTATCGGTAAGCTTGTTTAATTTTATCCATCGAATATAAATCTTATGGATAAAAAAGGTTCTAATTGATAAGATTTTTCAGAGAGTCCCCGATTACTTGTTTGTTTACTTGATAAAAATACTGGTACTTCATATTTAAAGAAATTTTGAACAAACATCGATAAATTGAAATATTGAAAATTTTTATTAATTTATGAAAACTATAGATATTTGTTTTAATAGCTTAAATGGTCTCAACTTTTTCAAAAAGTGACTTATTTGATCTTCTATTTTTTTCTTTTTATTTATTTAACAAAATTTAACCTTTTATTTTAGATGCAAAAGGACTTAATTGATTGGCAAACTTCAATTTTCTTATCACGTGAGAGTCATATGAGGGTAATTTTAAATAAAATTACTAAAATCTACCAGACTAAGAATTATTTTATTGTTACATAAAACTAAGAAATATAAAAGCAAAGTAAGAGATTTTAGAGAAAGAAAATAGAGAGAGAAAGTTTATTGGACTCTTAAATCTAGATTAATACAAAATGGCAAGAGAATGGGGTATTTATAGGAAAATTTTCATGTGCTATAGTAATTGCTACAGTAGTTGTAATTACTACAGTAACCGTAGACTACTATAATGATTTTGGCCCCTGTCGAATTTGACTTTCCTATTTATGCTGATGTCAGCACTTACTTCAGCATAAATATATAGATCTAATTTTGGACACTGTTTCTTGGTGGATAGACACAATTGATTATTCATAACACTCCCCTTTGGATGTCCACCATTTTATGATGCCTCATTAAAAACCTTAGCTAGGAAAAACCCATTGGGATAAAAACCATAGCAAAAGGAAAAAGAGTATATCATTTTATAAAGATGCTTCATGCTGCCTCATTAAAAACCTTACTAGAAAAACCCTATGGGACAAAACTATAGCAAGGGAAAAATAGTACAGCTGGTGTAGACTCCCCCTCAAGTTGACACTAGTTATTCTTTACAAATCTCTCAAATGACGTATCTCGATATTGTGTACATGTCGCCTAAAAGTTGATGTAGGAAGTGCCTTTGTGAAAAGATCTATAACATTGTCGCTTAAGTGAGTGTATTGAACATCAATATCTTTATTCTTCTCAAGCTTTTGAGTGAACGAAAAGAATGTTGGAGGTATATGTTTCGTTCTGTCACTTTTGATGTATCCTTCCTTTATTGGAGTGACACATGCGTTGTTGTCTTCAAATAATATTGTTGGATCCTTATCGATTGGTAATCCACAAGCGGTTTGGATATGTTAAGTCATGGACCTCAACCACACACATTCTGTTGGAAAAATAGTACGCATTGGAATTTTAAAAATTTTTATATCAGAGTATTTTCCAAAACACAAGTTTGATACGCTATATATATAAATTAATAGGATCTTACTAACCATGTATTCTTTGAAAAGCTCTCGAAATCCGTGTAGAGAAGTAACGTTCCAGAAGAGCCTTAACCAACTTGTCTTCTTTGCTATTCTCTATCCACTATCAGAATGAGTGTGGGCTCACACATACAACTCTTCCTCAAGGTGACTCTCCTTCCAACCAATTGAGAGAACTCAAAACTAGTGTTCGTGATTTGTGAACAAGAGCTCTCAGGGAGTTTTAGAATCTCACCAGCAGAGTTTCACTCTTAATCTCTCAATTGATCTAAATAACTTATGAGACTCACTCCCTATTTATAAAGGTTGGGTCTAGGGTCAGTCTTTATCAGATAAGGTCTCAAAAATTTGAATCAGCATCAAATTCGGATCAATATCGGATAAAATCTTTGTAAAAACACGTGATTTTTATTTCGTGCATAGGTAAGCCGAACTTGCCCAAGCGGTAGGCAAAATTTTAGGATCAGCATGCCGAACTGTCAAAAAAAAATCTTAATGAATATTTTATTTTCCACCTGAGATTCTATAGGACAAAGTCTCAGTTTTAATTCAAATAACCCAATAGAGAAGTTATCTAATTAAAACAACTTTATCTAGATAATCTCTAGGATAATAAATAGATTCTTTATAATTCCATAAGTTTATCTTGATTTAATTTATCCAAAATTAGATCAACTGATAAACAGAGAAAAATTATCCGATGCTAATAATTCAACAAGTTTATCTTGAATTAATTTTGCCACAAAATTAATTCAACCGATAAACAAACATGAATTATTTGATTCTTTCAAATTTTAACCAATCTAATAAATCTGACATAAGTCACCAATTACTGGAAAAGCATGCCATATCGTTACAGGATTTGTGAGCTAGCAAAAGGGATCAAATGGACTTATATAGTTCAAGCTCCCGATAATTATGAAACCCAATATCCTAGATATACATTTCATAATTATCAACTCCAATGCTACTCCACTAAAAGCTTGAAGCTGCACTCTCAAACTCTATAGAATTACGAAGCCTGTATAGCTAAGTCTCCATGACATATCATAGTGTATCGTATTCCCATAGGATTGTCTATAATCGGCTTGAGGATAAATTCTGTCTTACCTTCCTGATTATTTTTATCTTATGTTCCATTATCTCATCATCGGAAAACTTACCATCTAAAGATGGTATATCATTCAGTTACACCTATGTATCCAAATAATTGAGCGCTCTAGTCTTTTAATTACATGATAACGCATATAAGAGGATATCACTACTCCTAAAGAGGAGCTATGGATTCTATACCCATGAATAATAGGTCTACGCTATCAAGAGTCATGCCTCCAACGTAATGGCATGTATACCACTATTAAAATATAGGTGTCACCCTTTGGTACATCAAAAGACACAAGTCAAGACAACGAGCTCATTATTCATCTCAGGATTAAGATGCAATACAAATGATTGTCTAAAGTGAATCGATTTGTCAAGACAGAATTATGAATCCAAATCAATTCACTTTATGTCCCGATCCAACACATCGTTACCTATGACAACGTGCCAATGTTTCTATTCACAGAGTCCATCTCCGATAGTCAAGACAAACCATCTCCCAATAGGGATATAAACAACATAACAATCTTTACATGAATAAAGTGCCCAACTTTATTCTCTCGATTGCGGATCTTATGATTTAAACCGTTATCTTAAAAATCGTGTTTTTTGCATAATCTATCAATTATATGCCCAATTCTTAAAGGTTTAGACCGATAGTCTTAGACTATTATTTGCTTATTATACATTCAACAAATATGAACATAAAAAGGACTAGAATTTGGTATATAAATAATAAGTGAATTCTTTATTGATAAAAATGTCTCTAAAAATATATTACATTTTTACTCCTTAGGGCATACATGTCTAACACATTCTCTACTCGCTTCATGGAGTGTAATGACTTCAACATGATTTGATGAAGTAGCAACTAGCATTTGCTTTTGTGAATGCCAAGAAATTGCAGTACCTCCACATGTGAATACATATCTAGTTTGAGATTTAGCTTTATGTGGATCTGACAAATAACCTGCATCTGCATAACCAATTAGTCCTTGTTTTGATCCTTTGGGATAAAATAATCCCAAGTCAATTGTTCCTCAAAGATAACGAACTATGTGTTTAATTCTATTCCAATGTCTCTGTATAGGAGCTGAACTAAATCTTCCTAACAAGTTAACTGTGAAAGCAATATATGGTCTTATACAATTAGCAAGATACATAAGAGCTCCAACTGCAGTTAGGTATGGTACTTTAGGATTAATAACCTCTTTATTATCTTCACAAGGACAGAATAGATCTGTTTCCACATTGAGTGATTTGTTTACCCTTGGGGTACTTAAAGGATTTGCTTTGTTTATATTAAAGCGTTTTAAGACCTTTTTCAGTATACTTTGATTGATGCAAAAGTATTCCACTTTGTAAATGCTTAATCTGTAGACTAAGACAATACTTGGTTTTTTCAAGGTCTTTCATTTCAAATTCCTCCTTTAAGTATATTACTATCTCAAGAATTTCTTTATGAGTTCTAATGATGTTTAAATTATCAACATAGACAGCAATAATCACATATCCCGATGTTGTTTTCTTAACAAAAACACATAGGCAAATAAGATTATTTTCATATCCTTTCTTTAATAAGTATTCACCTAAACGATTATACCACATGCATCCAAATTGTTTAACATACACAATGATTTTTGTAACTTGATCTAGTACATTTCTTTAGATTTTAAACTTGATGCTTCAGGCATTTTGAATCCCTCAGGGATTTTCATATAAATATCACTATCAAGTGATCCGCATAAGTACACTGTAACAACATCCATAAGATGCATTTCTAAATGTTCAGAAACTGCTAGGCTGATTAAATATCTAAATGTAATTGTATCTATTACTGGAGAATACGTTTCTTCATAATTGAGGTCTTTGCAAAAAACCTTCTGCAACAAGTCAAGCTTTGTACCTTACAATCTCATTTTTCTCATTTCGTTTCCGCACAAAGACCCATTTATATCCTACAGGCCTCACAGCTTCAGGTGTGAGAACAATAGGTCCAAAAACTTTACGCTTACTAAGCGAATTTAATTTAGCCTATATAGCGTCTTTCCATTTAGACCAATCGTAACTATTTTTACATTCAGCAACAGATCTTGGTTCAGGATCCTTATTTTCAATGACATACGCCATTGAGTAAGAAAATATTTCATTAATATCCTCTATGTTATTTTGATTCTACAATCCTCCTGTATTTACGTAATCAATAGAGATCTCATGATTTCTAAACTTTTCGGGTTTTGGTCAACATCAAGAGTCTCTTGATGTATCTCATTTTGTGTTTCTTCTAGAACATATTCATCCATATTGGGGTCATCATGTTTTTTAGCTCCTTTACTCTTCCTAGGATTTTTATCTTTGGAACCGATTGGCCTACCATGCTTCAAGTGTGCCGTAGACTCTTGAGTGACTATATTTTCGATTTGTCCTTTTGTGATTTCAATTCGAGCAGGAGCATTAGTAGCTGGTATATGTGATTTAGTCACTTGTTTTGTATATGTGAATGCATCTAGATTTTGGTTTGCTATATTTTGTAAGTACATAATCTTTTGCACTTCTAACTCACACTTTTTGTGTAAGGATCAAGATGCAATAAAGATGATTCACACCATGTAATCTCTTTTTCCTGTTGTTTCTTATCTCCCCCTAATGTTGGGAAAACTAGCTCATTAAAATGACAATCGGCAAAATGTGCTATAAAAACATCTCTAGTTTGAGGCTCAAGATATCTGATGATGGAAGGGGATTCATACTCGACATATATTCCCAGTCTTCTCTGGGGACCCATCTTTGTGCGTTGTGGTGGAGCAATTGATACATATACTGCACAACCAAAAATCCTTAGATGGAAAATATTTGGTTCTTGACCAAATGCTAGTTGTAATGGGGAGTATTTATGATAAGCACTTGATCTGATGCGAATCAATGCCGCCGCATGTAAAATTGCATGACCCCATATAGAAATAGGAAGCCTTGTTCTCATTATTCACTATAAGAAAAACTACATTCAATGACATATTTTTTACGACATATAGTTTTTGAATGTCATTGAAAACTACATACAACGACATCTCTAACAAAGATGTCATTAACGGCATTTAAAACAATAATTAATGACATTTATATAAATGTTGTATTAAAGGTCTTCTTTTAATGACAATAGTTTAGTGTTGTTAAATTATTTAACGATAAGTAGGAGATGTCGTCAAAGCCTTGGAGATTCTATGACACCCTTTATAGACGACATTGGTCAAGATGTCATCTATAAAGGATGCCATGGAATCTCCAAGGCTTTGACGACATCTCCTACTTGTCGTTAAATAATTTAACGACACTAAACTATTGTCGTTAAAAGGAGACCTTTAATACGGTATTTATATAGATATCGTTAATTATTGTTTCAAATGTTATTAACGATATCTTTGTTGGAGATGTCGTTATATGTACTTTTCAACGACATTTAAAAACTACATGTCATAAATAATATGTTGTTAAATGTAGTTTTTCTTGTAGTGATTAATGGTCTAGTAATAAGCTGGAGACGCTTTATCAATGATTTAGCCAAACCATTTTGTGTATGTACATGAGCAACATGATGCTCAACAATAATCCCAACAGACATAATAATCATTGAAAGCTTAGGATGTAAATTCACCAACATTATTAAGTCTAACTTTCTTGGTTGTATAATTAGGAATTTGTGTTTGTAACCTGATTATTTGAGCTAGAAATCTCGCAAATGCCACATTGCGAGTTGATAGTAAACAAACATGTGACCATCTGTTAGAGGCATCTATCACTACCATAAAATATCTAAATAGTCCACATGGTGGGTGAATAGGCCCACATACATCACCTTGAATACATTCAAGAAACATAGGTGATTCATTATTAGTTTTTATTGGTGATGGTTTCAAAATCATTTTTCCAAGAGAACAAGTTGCATATGGACTTTTGCTTATTTGAAGGAACTTCTGGCCCTTCCATGGATGTCCATGTGAATTTTCAATAATTTTTTGCATAATTGATAAGCCAGGATGACCTAAGCAGTCGTGCCATAAATTTAATATCTAAGGATCTTCCTTAACCAGCACATGTGATTCAATCACATTTAAATTATGTGTAATGCAGTCCCAAGGAAAGCTTTGGTAGTTTTTCTAATATGTACTTCTTTTCAAAAATCTTATTAGTAATATACATATATTTTTTATTATCTTCAGTCCCAGATTGAGTATCATATCCGTGAAGGTATATGTTATTAAAACTCAACAAATTCCTTTTGGATTTTGGTGAAAACAAAGCATCATTTATGAAAAACTTTGTTCTATTTGACAATATGAAGCTGGCTTTACCAATTCCTTCAATTAAGTCTGCAGGACTTGATATTATATTTACAATTGCCTTTGTTGGTTTTAGTTTTGAGAAGTACCTTATACTTTTAAGGATAGTGTGCGTTGTACCACTATCTGTTATACAAATGTCTCCATCATTAATATTGAAATTTGCTCCTTCATTAGTGCAATCCATATCAAGCTTCACATAAAATAGACAATTTAATAAGAATAAAGTTTCAAACACATTATTTAAGGAACATTTTATTCAATGAAACACAACATTAATACATCTAAAAACTACAAGTAAAATATATATAGTTTTACATTTACTAACTTGTTGTCACCATGATCCTTGTCGATAAAATCATCAGTAAAATCCGAAGCATTAACGTGTATTGAATCATTTATAGGATCTACATGTTCAACAAAATTTAGTTCCTTTCCTTTCCCTATTAGGAATGCCTTATAAAGCTTACATAGATGTTCTGGTGTTCGACAAACTCGGGACCAATGCCCTTTAGTACCACATCTATAGCATGAATCTTTAGGATTCTTAGAAGAATTTTTCCCAACATTTTTCCCTTTATCATGTTTTCCTTCATGATGCTTCTTTTGGATTATGTGGTTTTGTGTGGGGTAAAAACTACCTTGACCGCGTCCCTAACCACGGCTACGACCACATCCATGTCCACGGCTACGACCACATCCACGTTCACGGCCACGACTACAACTATGATTTTGTCCTCATCTAAAATTTTCAATACTTGTAGCATTTGCTTCTAGAAATGTTGCCGAACACGTAAGACGAGACTGATGATTTTTTATCAAAAGCTCATTGTTTTTCTCTGCTACCAAAAGAGAAGAAATTAGTTTAGAATATTTCTTAAAACCACGCAACTGGTATTGTTGTTGTAAAGTTATGTGGGATGCATGAAATGTGGAGTAAGTCTTTTCTAATATTTCTTCATCAGTAATTTTCTCTCCACAAAACTTCAACTGCGAAACTATTTTGAATATGACAGAGTTATAATCATTGACTTTTTTAAAGTCTTGGAATCGCAGAGCGTTCTATTCATCACGAGTTGTAGGAAGTATAACTTCCTTTTGATGATCGAATCTTTCTTTAAGATCCTTGCATAATGCACTTGGATCTTTAATAGTGAGATATTCGCATTTCAAACCTTCATCAAGGTGTCTGCGAAGGAAAATCATCGCTTTCACCTTATCCTGCGATGATGTGGCATTGCCTTCTTTGATTGTCTCCAAGAGACCCATTGACTCAAGATGCATTTCTACATCAAAAATCCAAAGCATATAATTTTTTCCAGTGATATCCAATGCAATGAATTCGAGCTTTGCAAGGTTTGATATGGTGATAACTATAAGAAATATAAAAGTGATTAGAAGCATGACTTTATTAATTCAAAATATAAGTACTACAAATATTACATGTTGTTAAAGTAAATAGCAATAATTATAAAAGGGACAACTATAAACATTATTGCTACAGCAAAAAGTTGAAATTCAGCTGGGGGTAAATCTGAAATAAGAAGAATAATGATTTGAACAATAACAACAATGATAAGAAATATTGTAACTATGCTAAACATTTTGTGAAAAATCTAACTATAGATAATTTCTAATGAGGAGATAAGATATTAAGTAATATGTAAGAGTTAACTATTTACCAATTTGCAGAACTAAAACTACTCATTATTTAGCTGTTTTATTACCGTTGGAATACTGTTATAGCCGTTGAAATAGTATAAAGACAATATTGCCCTTGTTTGGTATTTTTAAGAAAAATACAAAAACCATAAATGGTAACAGTAGCATATAAACAAATACATAAATAATAACCAACTATAAATTTAAGATAAACAACTGAGAGTTAAGAAATATATACATATATATGTGTAGAAATAATAATATGAACACGCCAATCTATTAGGTAAACCTTTTGAAGGGTGTAAATGAAAAATATGTATAATGGACATGTCAATCTACTCGGTAAACTTTTCGAAGGGTGTAAATGCAAAATATGTATAATGGACACGCCAATCTACTCGGTAAACCTTTCGAAGGGTGTAAATGAAAAATATGCTTGAGAAATTTATAATAATTTTTGTAATCACACTTCACTTATAATTAGGCGGCAGAGCCTCCACCTTATAGAGATGTATTATCCAAATAAAAAATAAGTGAAAGAAATGATATACCTTTGCCTTAACTTACGAGGGGTAGAGACTTGAGTTAGAACAAGAGTATTCGTGCTGATAACGTGTTGTATAAAACTAAAAAATATAAAAATAAAGTAAGAAATTTTAGAGAGAGAAAATAAAGAAAAAAAGTCTATTGAACTCTTAAATTCAGATTAATACAAAATGACAAGAGAATGGGGTATTTATAGGGAAATTTTCGTATGCTACAATAACTACTATAGTAGCCGTAATTGCTACAGTAATTGTAGACCGCTATAGTGATTTTGGCCGTCATTGCTACAGTAACTCTGTCGGATTTGACTTTTTTATTTATGCTGATGTCAGCACTTACTTCAGCATGAATATATAGATTTAATTTTAGACACTAATTCTTAGTGGATAGACACAATTGATTATTCGAAACGTTTATTAATTTTTTCTTTTTTAAGTTAGGAATATGTAATAACAAAATCCCCAACACAGTTGCCATCCCCCTTCCATCCCCACCCCAGCAGTTGCTCTTGACACCTTCGCGCCATAAATTAAGAATAATACTTGAAAAGGCACCATCAATGTTAAATTAAAAAAAAAACATAGACGCTATCTGTGAGTTTGCAGGATTTATTTTCTATTTGTATAAGCACTAACGATACCTTGTAGCAATGTTCATAAATCAACCTCCAAACCACAGCAAAAAAACCTTAGATCAATAAACTTAAATTTCAGACCCCCAAACACAGATAAAAAGACCCAAAAACATTTTTTTTCCCCAAAAAATCCAAACCTCAAATCAACAACTCAACGGATAAAAATATTACAAAATTCAAACTCTAAATCTATAGAAATTCATGAGCAACCGAGAGTTGTTGGGTTGGAAGCGACAGTTGGTCGTCGATGGCAAGGTAAGTCATGAGGTGAGTAGCGTGGGGGGTGGAGGAGCTCATGGTGTGGGGGCGTGGCGTCGAAAGGGTAGGGCCATGGCATGTGGGTTTTTCAGATGGACTAGAGAGCGAAAGATAAGACGGGTGAGAGAGAGAAACAAAGAGCGAAGGAAGAAGAAGAAGAACAAGAACAAGAGGAAGAGGGGGAAGTAGTGTGAGAGAGGGGACCCGAACGGGGAGGTCGGGAGTGGGTGGAGGCCGAATCAGAGAGAGAAGGGGAAAGAGGGTAGGGGATTTATGTTTTACGCTTTATTTTTTTAATATTTATATTTAAAAATTTATTAATTATTTTACCAAGATGCCCTTGGTTTTAGATGCACGTGCTTGGTATGTGATCATGTCAACACAAAAATTAATGTCTATCAGTTAGTTTGACCTTTTTGCATCTCAAATAAAAAGTTAAACCCAGTTGAATTAAAAAAGGTCTAATGTATCTCTTTTTTAAAGTTGAGACTATTTGAGCTATTAATTATTGTTTTAAAAATTTAATGCATCTTCTTGTTAATTTAGAAATATGATAAATATTTTCAAAAATAATTTAAATATAGATGGTTTTTTAGGTACAAATATAAAAGCTTTACATGAAACATATTATATAAATGAAAATTCTATAAACTTCATATATGATTGGAATTTTATTGTGATTCAAGTAATATTATGATATGTCAAGCTACAAAGTTTACAAGTATGCTTGATGATAAGATCCATTACTATACACATTGCTAAAGCTAAAAAAAAAAGTTTGACTAGTGATGTTTGCAAGTTTCCTTTTTCTATTTAAAAAAAAATTCTAAAATTTCTCCGTATTTCTCTATGTTAAATTTGGTAAATATACACTACAACCTCATTATCATTGCTGTTTTTTTTTTTTTTTGATATCTATCGAAATACATTAAAAATTTTGTTAAAATTCTTTTCACACCCAAAAAAGTATTTTGAAGTTAAAAATTCTAAATATCAGTAAGAACTTCAAAAGTATTGAAGAAATCTTTATCAATGTTTACTCCATTCTTTCACGCCCAAACACTTTTTGGTTTTTGCAACAACATAAGCATTTTGGTGAATCCATTACACATTAGTGGAAGATCATTTCAATTTTGAGGATGTAAAAACATTTTTTTCAAAATATTTGATAAATGAGTTAATAATATAGCATGAAAGAGCTTTACATTATAAATATACTTTTAGTTTATATTATAACTTGAGTTCAAACCAGAATGTTAAATACCGTAGTAATAACGAGCTTTTGAATAAGGTATTGTCTGAAGTTATGTAAAAAGTAACTTTAATAAGGATTCAAGAAAGATTATTGAAAAAAAAAAGAACTAATGAAAAGGAGCTAATTAACCGGTGGAAAAGAAAAGAAAAGAAAAGAAAAGAAAAGAAGCTAATTAACATTGCATTAGCTCCCATGAATAATAGCTAATAAAAATAACTAATTAACATTGCGTTAACTATAAGCAGTAAATACACATTAAGAAGTTTTCAAGGGAAAAAAAAAAGTTACAAAGTTGAATTCAGTTTGAAAAACTGTCATTTCATTACCTTTATTAAGGGGGTTACTCTCACTTAAAAGAGAGTTTGGTATCCATTAATCTTGATTCCCATATTTGGCACAGGAATTATGATTTTTAGAAAGTGATATTTATATTCTTAGAAATCTCAAGACCATGAGAATCTCCCCTTTTCTTCCATGGTAATTGTGACTACTCGCCTTTTCGGGCAATCACTTTACTTTCATAAACATCGTACTTAAACAGTAATCTTACTTAATAAGTAAGAAAAATACTGAATTAATTTTTTTCTTTAAACATTCTTTAAAACGTAGTTAAACTATTGCGACTTTTGTTGCTATTCAAGTTGAGACCTCGTTCAATATTTGCCTTTAAAACAATTTCAAATCATTTCTTAAAACTTAATAAGAAATATTTACTAAAACATACCTTATACTTAACTTTACAATTAGATAAAAAAATTTGTAAAATATAACTTAACTTTGAAAATATATCTTAAAACTCTCATTTTCTTAAAACTTCGTAAACACTACATTAAACAATGGAAAACCTTTTCTTTTAAGTAGCGGAAGCAAAACCATGATGGTATCCATACTCAAATCTTCGCATCTGTCCTCTGCAATACTCAGCTCTTCTAGCGGGTTCTATTGGTCACCCATAAATTACCTACAGCATGAGAAAACTTTTTATGAGCTTACGCTCAGCAAGTTCAAACATAAACTCACAAACATTTAAACATGCTTTAAAAACTTTTCTCATAAAAACCCTTCTTTTGAAACATTTTTCATAAACATTTGTCATAAACATTTCTAAAACGTTTCTCATAAACGCTTTTCATAAAACATTTAACATGCAGCAATCCTCAGAATGCTTTTCTTAAAGTGTCATTTATAAACCTTTTTTTGAAAACATAAAAATGTTTTTCATAAATGTTTAACGTAAAACATCTCTCAAAATGTCTTTCATAACATAACATATAAATATTTAATAAAAAGGAATTCAAGCAAAGTCAAAATGCATGATTCCATTTATGCTCAATTATGAACTTTCGATTATGAGCATTTTATGAACACTCTTTTGTTACTTTAACTTACTATTTTGGTTTCTTAACTTTCCTTATTTTCTTTAACTTTCCATCCTTCCTTATCTTGCTTTAACTTTCTATCCTTGTCCTTATCTTTCCTTATCTTACATTCACTTTCTTTATTTTATTTTAGTGTTTGTACCAACTCATTAATCATGAGATCATATACATGATGCTTCCCTTGCGGAAGCTTGAGACCATCGAACTACGAGGTCATGTACCTCATATCTAGGAGGTCAAACTTTAATTTTACTTTCATTACCTCATAACAAAGGCTAGTATGACACTTTCTTTTTATCTTACATTACCTTCTTATTAAATTTAGTGAGCATATCAAATGCAATCACATCATGTGCAAACATACTTGAATTCATAGCTTGTACTATAAAATTTATTGCACAACAAATACAACTTATTGCATAATAAATACATTATAAAATGCAAAAACATTTTACAATCATAACTTATCCTCTAAAACTTATTGCATGACAAATGCAACTTATTGCATAACAAATGCGTCATATAACAATCACATTTTGGCAAATCACAACTTATATTTTAAAACTCATTGCATAACAAATGCATCCTAAAACTTATAACTTAAACCATAAAATA
>CAMOHE010048323.1:0-27171 GCA_946598075.1 Artocarpus hirsutus
TTAATTTATGGTATGGAGCTCATGATCACTATTGATCTGGGTTTCTCTTACTGAACTGTTATCATATAGGAATTTTCCACATGATCATAGTACGTTGGAAATTCCACTTTTGTCAAATAACATTGTCTTTTTGGCTCATGCATAAAATTAATAAATCATGAATTCTTGGTTTAGCACATTAAATAATTATTTTTAATTATTTTAATGTACTATCATAACATTACATTATTACATGTTTCATAAATAAAGCACATAATTTTGTGCATTCACAACATTAATTATTTCTAAGGTCTTACGGCTATTAAGACCTTTAAATTTACGTGTTAATAAATGCTAAACTTGTACTTTCTTAAGCTCTCAATTGAGTGATGAGAGAAAAATCCTTAATTAATCGTAGTTGTAAATGTTTGAATTTTTCGGGTCATTACAGTAGCCATGATTTTTAATAATGTGTTTGGCAATAAATTATATTTTTAAATGTTTTAAGACTTGAATTATGTTTTAAAAGTATTTTTAAAAGTTTTGAAAATATGTTTGCTAAAGAAAATGATTTAAAATAAAAAATTGATATCTCGGTATAAGCACATCCAAGTGAGATAATATATTCGAAAAGTTTTTAAACACCAGTCTTGTAAGATTCCCCGATTGGTTGTGTTTTAAATGTATGGTGTCACATAGAGTTCAAGTCATGTAGAGGGTGATCTAAGAGGCAGGTTCTGAAACCCTAATTAGACCACTATGGTAGTATTTATATTAGGCCTCGCACAAAGTAAGTATTAATTTATAATTTGAGATAAAATCATATGATACATTCAGTAAGAATTTACGGTTTTAGAAGTAAAGTTGTTTGGTTTATATCTATACTGTTCACATTTTATTTTCTTTCTTATCATTTAAATATTGTTTTAGAATTTACAGTCCTATTAAGCCTTTCACTCACAGTTTCTACTTGTTTTTTATTTATTCCCCCTCCGTAGGTGGCTTGCAATACCATTTTCATGCAATATGATTTATTTTATTGGATCATAGTTTGGTTGTACTTTATTTTGTGTCTAGATTATGTATGCACTATTATGTCGTTTGGTGGGACCCAACCGATATTTGGCGGATATAATGATCTATGGCTCTAAGGTTATTTCAATAATTTTTATTAATTATGCCATGATTTAAAATTAATTTTAAATTTTTTTGTTTATGCTAAATTATGTTATTTTTGTTTAAATATTTTTATGATAATCTTCTAAAAAGTAAAAGTTAATTCTCGATGTCTAAGTAATTTTAATGAGTTACTTTTACTTAAATTGTTACATCACCGCCCGGTTTGGGGGCATGATAATACTTCAATAACAAATTTAATTTTATCTTTCCTTTCTTCTTTTTTTTTTTTCTTCTTCTCTCTCCTAACTCTCCCACTTCTTTTTCTTCCTCTTCAATCTCTCTCTCTTCGTCACTCTCTCTTCATTCTTCCTCACCTGGATGTTGCACCTGTCGTGGAAAGGCTACTGGATGTCACGAAAGAGTCATTCCTACTCGTTCCTCTCTCGTCACTGTCTTGGTTCTCACTCTCTCCATTTGTTCTTTCTCTCTCTTCATTCTTCCTCACCTGGAGATCACTCCTGTTCTCGAAGGTCGTGAAACAGCCATTCGCACCGTCACCGAAGTTAGGTTATACTGGAATCACCAAAAGCCCAATGACGTTGTCGCTAGATTCATGTGAACCACGAAGGAGCCGTTGATCTCCCTAAGTGAGCGTTGTCCAAGTCCATCATTGATGGGGTTTTGTAGATCGCCAAATTCTAAGCACAATGGACTGGGCGATGTCAATGGGCGATATTTTTTTTTTTTTGGTCAGATTTGAGAGAAAAAAGGATTAAATTAGAATGTTTGACATTGAAATTTTAAAATATGACATTTATTTTCTTTTTTAAAATTTGATATTTGCTTCAAAATGTTTAACAAATTTGAAATTTTATACCATTTTAGCTAAAAACTTATTAAGAACGTTAAAATTAGAAAATAGTGTCCTTAAATCTAAGGATGGCCTATTATTTTTTAGTTATTATCTAAATTTTCATAATTTGCTATATTTGCTGCAGTTTTTCTGTTTTCTTTTTGTAGCTTTTTGGGACTTTTATTCCTTCTCGTGATTTAAGTTTCTATCTCTATTTTTTTCCCAAGCAATCTCTTAATTTCAACGATTATACTAATTTCCTTAGTCGTTAATAGAGATTAAATTTTAGACTGAATGACTATGTTCAAGAAAAAAGTTGAATTTTCAATTAAATACTTTATTTTTGTTGAAAAACAAATTATTCTTGAGGAATGGATATAGGAACCGTTACTTGACGGATTGGAGTTTGTTTTGTCTTTAATCAGTGGACTATCTTGTTGACCGTGAGGAGAGTGCAAATAAATATTATCTATGTAGACAAGGAAAGAATACACCTTCTTTTATAATTTAATGTCAAACCTTTAATAAGAAGATTTATCCTGTCACTTTCAAATATTTTATTTTTTTAATCCAGCTCAATCATATCTTCTAATTAAATGACGAGAAAAAAAAATTAAACAAATAAAAGAGTTCTTATCATTCTAATATTTTATATTTTTATTTTATTATTAAAAAATTGTTAATTACATTATACTAAAACAGTATCTTATAGACAGTAAAAAATAGTATCTTATATCCTATCTTATTCTTATAGTTCAGAAAGTGAGATTATATTGCCCAGGCTGATTCTGTTCAGTCAACACACCTGGTACCCAAGCTAAATGACCAACCCACCGAGTACATGGAACTTAATAAATTCAAGAAGAGTTCATTTTAAACTAGAACGAAAAATTCAAGAGATCATTTTATAAAAAAAGGTATCTACGAGAAATAGTAATCCTACAATCTACCAATAAAAAAATTTACTTGTTATTTCATCTCTTTACCTTGAAACCATCAAATATATATATATATATATATATATATATAGCCTTTTTAAGTTTTAAGTTCAATCATTGACAATGTTCAAAGATAAACGCACTGATAAACAACTTCTAAGAGCCTTCAATAGGTAGTCCTAGGGCTCAATTATCCTTGAATGGCCGGTGTTTGAGTAACTACCATCTCAACAATAGAAAGTGCTAACCTATAGTTGCAGCTCTAGACAACATGCAAAGTTCGCGTGAAGTACCAAAGATTTGAGAAATAACATGAAATCGTAGAGGACTCCAAAATGATGAAGAGCAGCCATGAGTAGGTGATGATTAGTTTAGACTTAGCTATGGAAGATGGAAAGCTAAGGAACATAGATTCCTAATTATCTTTTAAGTTGCATAGGTCAAAATAGGTCACATAATGACCTACTAGAATGAACATGGTTGGGATGCGACCAACATCTAAAACAGATCACACAACTTAATGGTAGATCGCTATGTGACCAACACCCAAAAAGGTTGCATGGACAGTCTCTAGATAGCCGGCTAAGCAAGCTATCTTAGATTCACTGAATGGAAATGGCCCTATTACCCGTGGACAGTGAGCTTTTTCTGATATCCTAATTGGTTCACTAAATGAGTTATTTCTGATGCTCGCATATCTTGCTAAGCGAGCTCTCTCTTATGTTCACAAGCACCATTCAAGAGTTGTTTGCTATTGGTCAACAATCATAACTTCAATACTTATTGGGTGTTTGACAGGATAGTTAAAACTGTTTTTATTGTAGCATATGAGAGCTTTACACTATAGCGATTTTTTTATTGTTACTGTAGCATGTGAGAGCTTTACACTGCTTTAGTTGTGATCACATGATGTTTGAAAGACTAACATATCTGGAATAACCGTCCACACAACACAATCAAATATGGCTTCAGAGTATCTAGACATGAGACCGGCGATCTTAGAACAAGGAGAACTTGGTAGGATAATCCTTCAGAAATGGAGAAGGCAGTTTTAACTACATTAAGTAGTTTCAACATCAAAAGTGTCCTACTGTACAAGAAGGGAAAGAATAAAAAAGGATCTAGACTCTATATTCTTTTACAAGGCTTTGTTTACTCATATGCATAGAGACTATTTTAGAGTCTAGTTTAGGTGTTAATCATGTAAGTTTTCACTAAAAAGTATGATAATCATAATAAATATAAGTTAAATTGAGTCGAACCTTTCAAACCTTTTATGTTTTTCCCTTTAATTTTCTTTCCAATTTTACCGTTTGGGGGTTTTCAATTAAGGTTTGCTTAACTTGGTCCCTTTGAGAAGATTTTGACGTCAACATAGAGGATGACCAATCACCCATTGGATGTAGGTTGGCACGACAAGGGCCATTAGATCACCCCATAGTTTGCAAGCAAACGAATTTTCATTTGGGAATCATACAACAGCCATACTTCTTTCTCATGAACCGGCCATCTGCACCTAGGATGAGTATGGAGTATCAGAGCCACTCACATGTTTAGGGGAAAAAAATTGTTTAAGAGGACATAAAATCACCAAAAAGATCTCACTAAATCTAAATCCTAAACACGTTAAAATCACAAAGCTAAAAGCTTAAAGTAATACCTTGTTTGGTAAGTTCGATTCTAACCATAATCTCGGTTATGAACAATATAAAACTCTCACATGTTATGGTAATAATAAAAAAAATTGCTACAGTGTAAAGCTTACATACTATAGTAAAAATAGTTCTAACCAATGGTTCTAACCACCCTGTCAATCATCCTATAAGTTTTCTTATTTAAATTTATTTAGTTGTAATAATCAAAATAAAAGGAACAATATATGTCTAAAAAACGAATACAAGACATTCTTAACTTTCCTAATGACAAGTTAAAAAAGTATCTTCGGAATTATGAAAAGTCCAAAATTAAAAAATAAAACCTTATTGTCCTTCCCTTAATAAATGTGATCTTCACACTTTCATAAGAAAATTATATCGAACGAGAACTGAAAACAATAACCTATAATATCAATGTATTCCAAAAATAGAAAATTAAAAAAAATTATTATATCCTTCTACTTTTTTAGGGCATGTTTCTATTTTTTTTAGGCTGCAAACATATATATCTCCTTTTTTTTAAATGCATATATATCTGTTTCTTCGTGCACTAAAAAAATATTAATCTGTTTTTAAATGCATATATATATAGCGATATAAAATCCCTCTTATATCGCGAAACAATGTATAAAAAATAAAAAAAAAACTTAACAAAGAAATAATTAAAATTAAAAAGAAAAGAACAAATGCATTATCTTTCTCTGGTTAATTCAGTCACATCCGTTATCATGTTCTAGCTAATCTTCCCAAAAAAAAAAAAAAAACTAAAAGTAGATAATCTTTTTAGGGTCCGTTTGAAAATTGATTCAAATTAGTGATTTAATTTTAGGTATTATAATTTGAATTAAGATTTAAATAGTGATTTGAAATGTCATTCAAATTGACACTTGGATGTACATTTAAGTTTTAATCTGAGTATGGAATAGAATTGAAATTTGTATTTAAGGAAGTAGTGTAAATACTTTTGGATTTATTAACAAATCTAATAAAATTTCAATGTTAATGATTCTAAAAAATATGCAATATAGATCCTAATTTATTTCTCTCTTTATAAAGAACACAATGAAAAAAAAATTATCTCAATCGGATATCAAATGAAAAAGTTATGATTTTTTCTCAAATATAAGAGAGAGAATTTTAGTTTTTTTTTATAGTAAAGATTTTCAAATATCAAAAGTTTAGGGAATGAGAACTTTAAAAGTTTAGATTCATGAAACTCAAAGATTTAAATTTTAGGTGAAATAAATACGTATTTAAAAAATTTTTGATACTTAAATTTAAATTTAAGTTCATTGAATATAAAGAATATATGAAACAAACATGCCCTTACCCTCTCCGGCTGACGTTCACGTGATCTCGTATAAACCGTCAGCTCTGGATCAAACTGACATGACAGATTCATCCCCCCTGGACACCTTCAATATAAAGCTCGGATGAGGACAAAAAAACCCCTCAATCGGGAAAAAAATCAAGTCATCGCAACTCCCCACGTCATCTAACTGATGAAGTTTGTTTTCGATACGGAAATAATCGGTGATCGCCAAAGTTTCTTCATATATACGTCAGAAGACCACTCTTTCTCTGTATAGTCTCTGATTCATCATCTCCATCACGGTTTCTTTTGAGCTCTGTGTGTGTTTTAGAGAGAGAAAGTGAGAGCTTTTAGAGGGAGAAAACTATGGCGACGGACGTGGTTGTGTTGGAGCACGGCCAGGTGAAAGGAGGAGTGAAGAGGCAGGGCAACGAGAACCGTGCATGCTGCAAAGTGGGCCCCGGTTACGCCACGCCTCTCGACGCCATGTCTGGTCCCAGAGAATCCATCATCTACGTCACCTGTGTTTACTCTGG
This sequence comes from Artocarpus hirsutus, assembly GCA_946598075.1. Classification (NCBI taxonomy): domain Eukaryota; kingdom Viridiplantae; phylum Streptophyta; class Magnoliopsida; order Rosales; family Moraceae; genus Artocarpus; species Artocarpus hirsutus. The sequence continues at coordinate 6,393 of CAMOHE010048323.1, forward strand.
TGAGCCTTTTTGTAACTTATATATATATATATATATATATATATATTTCTATATATGATTCTCGAATTTTCAAGGTTTTGATTCTGGTTTCGGCTTTAATTTTCCATTATATTCGGTTTCTTTTGCGTGGTTTTCCACCTTTTCTAGTTTTAGTTTTTTTTTTTTTTTTTTTTTTTTTTTTTTTTTTTTTTTTTTTTAAAAGAACGCAAGCTTTGTTTGATTCTTCATCAAATTTCTGTTACTTTTATGGGTTAAAAATCTATACTTTTGATTCTTTTTTTAGTAAAGAATATTTTGTGATAATCAATTATTATCAGCCTTAAGAATTAGTGTACGGTTGAACAGAACTGTACTTTATCATCGTCATCCATGGTTATTAACGCCAATAGACTCCCTCACTTTTGCCCCGAGCATTAAACATCCTTACTTTACTATCCAATTTTTTTAGATCTTGTCACTTTAAAAAATCCTCACTTTCCTATCCAATTTTTTTAGATCTTTGGCGCTTTGCTCTAACTCTTCAATTTCTCGTAAAAAGAGAAGAAAATTGACCCATCTGAGGCGTTCTAAAATTTAAAAACTATTAGCTTTAATGCATAATTACTAATGGCTTGTTTGGTGTGTGAGTTTAGAATGGTGTGGATTATCACTTTGTGGTTTATAAACTGTATGATTTAAATTATGGTTTTAAACTAACGTTTGAAGCCTTAAGGTTTAAGAATATTAAGTTTAAAATAAAAACTGATGTTTGAAAAAATATGGTTTATAAAAAAAAAAAATAATGTAAATAGTTTTTATTATAAAAAATGGTTCAAACCGTGTGAATTTAAGGAGGACAAAGTTTGAATTTTAGGGGTTTAGATCGTTTTAAAACCTTCTACATAGTTTAAATAGGCTTTAGTTATTGCTCAATCAAACACTAATTTAAACCATCTATATGTTTTGAACCGGCTAAATTTACGTACTAAACACCTTATTATTCATTTGAATGGCAATTCAGTTCTTGTTATGGCTTGTGCCTACAGGGCATCGGGGCTTAGTTTAATCAGGAAATCCAGAAGTTAGTCTTGGTTAATTAGAACGGTCATTGACATACATGGTAATCAATAGCCCAACCACTAATTAATAGTACTTTTTATACTTCTCTTTCATGCAATCTTATTATTAAATGAATGTCCTCAGTTTCTAATTTAATACCCGATCTTAAAATATTTAGGAGTTTGTCTTGAAAGACCGGTCGTACACTTCTACTTTTATAGCAAATGTTGCTGTATTTTCAATGGCTATATACTTTACTATCCCAAAAGCAGAGTCAAAAAAATTAACCAGGAGTGACGGTATGACTAAACTTATATGGGGCCAAGATATGTAGGATTTTAGGGGTTGGGGTGGCAAAATAAAAATTTTACAAAATTTTATATGCAAAGTTAAAAAAAAAAAATGTTAAGGTGGGGAGGCCGCCCACCCTTGTCCATGGGTGGTTCCACCCCTGCTTACTTGATTCTTAAACGTAAAGGACCATGTAGTTGTGAATGCTGCAAGCTGTAGTTAGGTGGATAAAATGTTTGCCCGTTTGAATCCCATCTCATGTGATGGCTTCTAAACTGGGACCATATTGATGTAGGATCGAGATAGAATTTAGAATAGATATAGAATTTAGAGAGAAGAACAGAATCAAGAAGAGAGATAGAATTACTAAATAGATACAAGTAGAGCACGGGAAAGAAAAGAAGGAATTCCATGTAGATAACAAGAAATTAAGAGGGAAAAACTACTAAGCAGTATTCATTGATTAATTAAATGTGAACCAAAATTACAATCTAAGGTATATATAGGAACAAAAAGATTCCCCAACAAAAGTAACAAAAAGATAAATTACACTAAATTGGAGATAATTATAGATCTAAATTTAAAACAATACAGAACCATACAAATTTTAATTAAAATTATAATCTTTGTTCCTTATCTCGCATGTTTGTTCATTTAATGAAAGCTTACTTGAAGTGAAATCAAAAACTAGTTAAAAGGTCATAGCCGAATTCAACATGTGTCATAAACTGGTTGTTTTCGTCTTTCACTGGTGGTCCCTATACAAGGACCATGGCATTGCAAATCCTTTTCAATTCTGTTGATTTAATGCTTTCTTTAGTTTTGGGGTCATTGTGGAATCATCTGGACTTTTCACATGACATGCTGACTTCTCTTCAATGCTATGCAGGGACGGGCATACAGAAACCTGATTATTTGGCGACAGTGGATGTAGATCCAAGTTCTCCTAGTTATTCAAAAGTTATCCACAGACTGCCTGTCCCATACTTGGGTGATGAGTTGCATCATTCTGGATGGAACTCGTGTAGTTCTTGCTATGGGGATCCTTCTGCAGATCGGCGTTTTTTGATCGTACCTTCACTGATGTAGGAATCCAATCAAAACTTCTTGTTTGCTATACTTTTTTATTTGCAATAAATCCACTAACAAATCCTTCTCAACAGAATTGTAATAGTAGGTGAATTATTGAAGTAGAAAGGTAAGAAAAGAATTGAGCTAAAAGCAGTGAAGGACAGAGAAAAAATAAAACTGAAATAGTAACACAGACGTCAAAGAAAGATTTCTAATTCAACTCTATAAAAAATGTTCTTCGAATGTGCATTTTTTTTATAGTATGGGATGGTTTATCTACTTAAAATAAGTCTCGTGACACACATTATCTATTTTATCAATTTTTTTTTTTTTTTACAGATCCGGTCGTATTTATGTGGTCGACACAAAGACAAACCCAAAAGCACCCTCTTTGCATAAAGTTGTTCAACCTGAAGAGATAATTAAGAAAACAGGGTTAGCATATCCGCACACATCGCATTGTCTGGCTTCTGGTGATGTCATGGTATCCTGTCTGGGTGATAAAGATGGAAATGCAGCAGGAAACGGTTTTCTTCTCCTAGATTCGGAATTTAATGTCAAAGGAAGGTATCTTCTATGTTTTTAGAGTTGGCACTTATTTAAATCGCTTAAATGTCTAGAGAATTCTGAATGGTCTTATAGAAGGTTCTATTTCACATGGCTATAGTTCATCAAAACAATCGGTATTTAGTCCTAAATCTGCAGTTAAAAGAGACGAAACTAGTTCTCAGCATGTGAAAGTGTTACTGGTTTATCACATCATTACATAGTTCAACATTTTCAACGAAATGGTAGTTTTGTATTGCTGTTTTATAGGTTGGATTTATTTGACCAGTGGATTTAACACATTTATTCTGGAACTGAGGATATTTAAATTTGAGCTATCTTTGCACCCTTACAGGTGGGAGAAACCAGGACATAGTCCTCTATTTGGCTACGATTTTTGGTACCAACCGAGACACAAGACTATGATAAGCTCATCATGGGGTGCTCCTGCTGCTTTCACCAAAGGTTTCAGCCTTCAGGATGTCTCTGACGGCTTCTATGGGAGGCATCTTTACGTATACAGCTGGCCTGGTGGTGAGTTGAAACAAACACTGGATCTTGGAAGTACAGGGCTGCTACCCTTGGAGGTCAGTAGTGAAAACTTGATTTTCAGTTTATTTGATGTTGCCATTAAAAAAGAAAGCATGTTAACATCGACATTTACATGTTTACAGATAAGGTTCTTGCACGATCCATCCAAAGATACAGGATATGTTGGATGTGCTTTAACAAGTAATATGGTGAGGTTTTTCAAGAACCAGGATGATTCTTGGAACCATGAGGTAGGTAAATACATATTCACTCATTGCTTTGTATTGTTTCTTTTCCTATATGTGCATGTGATGCATATGTTTAATCTTATATTTGCTTTAATATATATTTTTACGAGGCCAAGGCCATCTTCAACTGTGGATGGTAATAGTATTCACTTATTTACTTTTCTGCAGGTTGCCATATCAGTGAAACCATTGAAAGTACAAAACTGGATTCTTCCCGAAATGCCTGGGCTGATCACTGATTTTCTGATTTCACTCGATGATCGCTTTCTTTACCTCGTGAACTGGCTTCATGGTGATGTGAGGCAGTACAATATTGAGGACCCAAAAAATCCCAAGCTGACAGGCCAAGTTTGGGTCGGAGGACTAATTCAAAAGGGAAGCCCGATTCTGGCTGAGGGGGAAGATGGTAAAACCTGGCAGTTTGAAGTGCCAGAAGTGCAGGTTTGTGTTATATTCCTTTGTGCAGTCAATTTTATTGGTTGAGATTGATATTTAATTTCTCTGTTTAAGCGTTGCAAAAGGGAGTAGACTTATGTGTCACTTTTCAGATCACAAGAGTAATGCATATTAATAATTACTGTTTACTCTCAAGTTATTATGTTGGGTTACCATTAAATGAGTTCTAGTCCCAAAAATTGATAAACTGATGCATTAGATGGATAATCAGTTTCTGATGTCTATTCTAACATGGGCTTTTTTATTTATTTTAATAACGGATGACATAGCCTATCTATTGATATCCTGCTAGGAACTGATGTAGTAGCTTCTTTATTTAGGGTTGAATTGTTGTACATAAATAAATCCATCCAATTTTTCATGATTTGGCATCACCTACAGGCAGCATTTCTGATAAATCACTAGGGCCGCATGAATATTCTGGACATCTCATACCTTAAAACAACTATGCCACTCAATTTTCAATCCATAAATTCTTTATAAAAAACAAAAAAAAAAAAAAAGATCCTCCAGTGTTAAGCTATCGTTTATATCTTTTGATGATTCTGAATTATTTGATGGGGCTTATGATCCATAAGCACATTTCATCGCCACCGACCCCTTGGTTCCTGTTTCTTACTAATTTCAATGCAAATGCGTTTCTCGCACTAGCTGGTCTATTTATTTTGACATAAAAAAAAAAATTTGTGATCTATGGATCTTTCCATTTCAGGGACATAAATTGAGAGGTGGACCGCAAATGATCCAGCTGAGCTTAGACGGGAAGCGCCTCTACGTCACCAACTCGCTCTTCAGCACATGGGATCGCCAATTCTATCCGGAACTTCCAGTTAAAGGTTCCCACATGTTACAAATTGATGTTAATACTGAGAAAGGTGGTCTTGCCATAAACCCAAATTTCTTTGTGGACTTTGGAGCTGAACCTGATGGTCCGTCCCTTGCCCATGAAATGAGATATCCAGGAGGTGACTGCACTTCAGATATATGGATTTAACTGTCTCAGATCTAGCAATAAATTATGCGACTTTGACATCTTTCAAGCCAAAAAATAAAGGTCACTTTCTATTTAAGCGCGCACTTCCACCATCTTTAAGTGAAACAACAGTGATCTAGTCTATATGTTGAATAAAATAATTCTTGTGCTGGTTCAACTATTTTATTTTTGCCTTTCCTATTTATATATTTGTTTGTTTATTTCTTCATCTATGGCTATAATTTCCGCCTCTCTATAATTATGCTAAAAAGGAACTTCACTCAAGAAGCTTACCTAGTGTGCTTGAATAGTGCATATGTGTATCTAACTAGGTTAGTTTTTTTTTGGTAACTGTTATGAGGAAATGAGTCTGTTTTACTGCTTAGTTTGCCGTTGCTGCATCTTCGAGTCTGGTTTTCACCTGAAAATGTGTGAATAAAAAAGGAAGACTAACATTTCTGATTTTCACATTTGCTTGGATGGGAGTGGTATTGGCTTCCATACCTTTATGTTGGATTTTTTTTCACCTCTTTAAATGCAAGTTTTTAAGCTTGTGTCAACTACAAGCAAGTTTTTTTTGTGTGTGATTGTAGGCATAACTTAACAGTAATATTTTTGTGGAGAATTTGAATAGCTCATCCCGTCTCAAAAAAGAAAAACCGTAATAATAACTTTGCTTTTGGGTGCCATTTTCAGAGGGTCCATAACTCTACTTCAACAGTTGAATTTATTCTCCATAGTTTCATAAATGTTGGCTAGTTTGTGCACCTGTAAAGTAATCAGAAATTTATGTCATAACAAACAGAAAATCACCTTTTTTTTTGGTCACAGGACGACAAATTCCAGCTACTTGAAAAATGTCATACAACTTGAACAAGTTCTGTCATACTCATTTTTAGTTTGATGGTGGAAAAAGAAAATTACAATACTATTCTTTAGCCTAAAGGAAACGGTGAACTGAATTTGATGCAATTATTGAGTGGATATAGGCTTTTTAAATAGTGCATTTCATTCATTGCTGAACAAAACAAGCTACTATAGAAATAAAATACAGCTAAGCTAACCCTAGAAAAATGAATAAATGATGCCTGTCACACCTGCAGTTTGCAGGGCCCTACAAGAGGTCCACAAATGACGTTCATTGCCGCATATAAATGAAGTAGATGGATTCTTAGACAATTGAAACTCCCATCGACATTCAAAAACAGAACAAAACAACCAAACCCAAAATAATTGAACAGAATCTGAGATCAAATTCAGCTCACAAACAAATGGGAAATGAGTGGAAGGTAAAGAGTAGAAGAACTCATTCCCTGCTAATAATGCTAGTTCTTGTTCTCAACCTAATTATGTTTTTCAGCTCAGTTTCAAGTGAATATTGCAGTGCTGAGATTGGTGAAGAAGACATGGAAATGGAGTCAGAGACAATCACCAGAAGAAGGTCTCTTCTAGGAGGAAAAGTAATTTCCCCGGGAGTTCTGAGACCGGACTTGCCATTTTGCGGCTCATCTGGACTTCCTTATGCCTCAGGTTGTCTCCCTCCTCCATCAAACCCTCATGTCAGAGGATGCTCCAAAATCTACAGGTGTAGGCATTGAACCTATTTTTGCCTGCGCCCCCCGCCAGTATTTTTAATGTATGTTACTAAAATGTAAGACAAAGATGAAGCTCAAGACAAAAATGTTGTCTTATATTTTTATGTAGTCTTATTCGCAATTACATAATGTATGCATGTTTCTTTTTTCTAAGGTGGAATTAACATTGTCAATCAAGTCTGGTCATGTTCTTGAAATTGGACCAACCATGATTACACCATATTAATATGGACATTAGCTGAGAACCATCTACAAATTGTCTGTTCAGTTTCACTTTCTTCCTTCTTTTTTTTTTCTTTTTTCTTTTTCCATATTTGGGTCTGGATTGAGGTTGTGAAATTAATTGTTAGTTATGGTTGAATCTCGAGACTCTTCTCGTATTTATACATTTGTTTTCCTGACAAAGGATCTCCTAACTCTTCAGAAGTGGTAATTCTGTTCTTCACCATTTACTACCAAATGATTATGCACGGTTTATCCTACAGAGGACATTGCCGACACAAGGATATGTTCTGACATGTAGGAAATCTATTGGACCAAAATAATTGTGCAAGTTGGTATTAAAAAAAATTACATAAATTCAGAATAGGGAAATTCCATCTCAAAAAAAAAAAAAAAGGAATAGGGATATTTTAACATTTAAGTCCACAAAATCCATAAAATTAAAGATTGATGTGCAATCATGATTTGACTAAATCTGTAACTACAGGAATAGATATTTAATAAGCACATTCTTTTATGTAACATCTAACTACATAATGTGGACCTTTTAATGTATTTCCAGCTGAAGTCTATAAATATTAATCATCAGTTGAAAATATTTATCATATCAGCGTGTAATATAACTCACAGTTTGTCAAAGTACGTAGTTAGTTTGAGCACTTTAGAGAAAATTACATGCTCTGTTATGCCACATTTTTAAATGTTGTGTTTATTTATGTTATACTATATTTCATATTATATCTAAAGTTATGCGATAAATAAACACGTGACATTTATGAAAAATAAATTTTAGAAGATAGTATTTATGAAAATCCCTTTTTACAAATATTTACCGTATCGACGTGTAATATAGATAAGCATAATAAAATATTATGAAAAAAATTTTTTTTGGAAGGTTATGAAGAAAAATTGAAGCAATATGTCTGTCTAAATTATCAGAAATTACTTTTTTAAATCAGATATATTTATTTTTTTAGTTTAACATATTTCTAGGTATTTTTTTTTTCTATTTTTAACGTTCTGAAATAACAAGCAATTTTATTATGCAAACCAGAGAAAGTGATTGATCTATATTCTGTCTCTAAAGTCCTAATTGGCCTATTGGATAGGATCTTTCATCACCATATAATCTACGAACCTTCTTTTGACTCATTGGTACTTTTTTTTTTTCATGCTAGTGCCGTAAAGATGTCTGCCCGTGAAGAGAATGAAGGTTGTGATGAATTAATAATTAAAATTTAAGGAAAAAGATAAAAAGGAGAAGACAAAATAACTATTTCACGCGGTTTGACGATCTATCTATATTCCCAGACCTAAAACATAACATAACAACGACATTTACTTGTAAATCTTACAAGTGGCATTATCAATGGCTATGCAAAAATACAAATTACAATTGACTCATGAACTAAGGAATCGAATAAATGTAACAATATAAAAGATCATTTTTTTAATATGATGGAGCGTCAATAGGAAATTCCAATCTTAGACCGTAATAGAAGGAACCGATGTGCTTGTGGAGCGGTAGGTGCAGGGGCTCAAGGAAGGGACGATAATTGTCGAGGGCACAAGCAAAGGATAACAATCGTTGAGGGTGCAGAGGTTCAAGGAAGGGACGTTGTTCAAGGCACTGGGAAGGGGCAATAATCTGATTAGGGTGTTCTTCGTTTAAGCCATAAAATTATGAAGGATGCTGCAGGAAGGAGGTAGTGGGGGGCCTTTCCTTTTTGTAGAAGCCATTGAGGTGTTGCTTGTTGGAGCAATATGAGTACGGTGAAGAAAATAAAAGGAAAAAGAGGCGTATAGTGCATGGTACATAGAGAGAAAATAGAGGTATCAACCGTAGAGGATTCAGGACTCGTTAAAGTATGAATTCAACCGACACCAATTTAAAAACTAAAGAAGAAATAAAAGGAAGAGAGAATAAAGACTTAACGGGTCGGTGGTTCGAACAATACGTTTATATCCATCGACTAATAAGAATAGATGATTTTCTAGTAATTAGGGATACTATCAATGAGTTTCATATAAATACAAATTAAAGTTACTTAAACGGATAAGTCACTCAAAGCTATCAACTTAAAAGATCTTTTAAATTAAAAAATATATACAAATTAAATCAAACTACTAATAAATGCAAAATATAGAGATATATAAAATATTAATGTTCTAAAATTAATTACTCCAGCCAAAAGTAATTATTATTGGTTTGAATATGGGAGATCGTGTACTCGACACAGTTGAAAGCTTCTCACATTTACGTGTACACGCACGTAAATCTAAAGTAATAGAACATTAAAAAAAAAAAAAAAATCTAAAGCAACAGAAACTTTACAAACTAGAATATCATATTATTCAAAAACCAACTAAATTTAGGACCTAAACAAAAGAGCAATAGATTCTATATCTATGAATAATGAATCTATGTCAATTAAGAGTCATTTCTTCAATATACTGACATGCATATCTTCATATATTCGGGATATCACCTTTTAGTACACAAAAGACACAAATCAAGAATACAAGACCAATAATTCATTTTAGGATTAATATATGACACATATAATTGTCTAAAGTGAATTAATTTAAGCAAATAGAATTATTAATCAAATTAATTTTACTTTTGTCCTGATCTAATATATCATCACCTCTGACAATATACCAAAGTTTCTACTCGCAGAGTTCAATTTCGAGGACCAAGACAAACCATCTCCTGTTAGGGATGTAGACAACATAACAATCTTTATATGAATAAAGTGTCCAACTTTATTCCCTCAATTGTGGATCTTTTCATTTAGACTATCACCTTTAAGATTTATGTTTTTCGCATAGTCTATCTACCCTGTGCACGATCTTAAAGGTTTAGATTGATAGCCTCAAACTTTAGTTCGTTTGTCATATATTCAATAAGAATGAACATAAAAAGGATATATTTGATATATGAAATCATTAATAAACTCTTTATTCATTAAATGTCTCCAAAAAACTATGACAACATTTAATCATATTGCATCTAGTTCTAACAAGTCTTACATTGTGGACAATGTAAGGATTAAGTGTGGGGGAAAGGACTTAGGATTTTTATTTTTTCTTTTTCGATAGGTTTTTGTTTTTTTATAAAAAAAAACAAAAACTTCAAATTTTTTTGTACTTTTTTTTTTTTGCTTTAGTTTAGATTTTTGTGTCATTTTTGAGTCTTAGGATACCTTCTGACTTCTTTGATGAGAGTTGTGCATTATATTTTATGGCTTAGATTGATTGTGAGCATTGTTTTAAAACTTGATGCTATTTTGTAGTTAATATGTTGTTATGCTAGTAAAACTCACACTTTTTTGTACAATAGACTTGTTTTCGGTAAAGAGACTTGCGTGTTAGATTAAATAGATTCTTATACCCTCATTTTAACTTTCATATTTTAATTTTGACTTGTCATGTTTAAATGTTAGAACTCTATCAAAGGTCTTTCGAGGCGAACGATCGGTCAAGCATCACTTGGAAAAGGATCAAGGCACTAGAATTCCTAGTACCTAGGCCAAATTAGCTAGAGCCCCTATTGATGTTCCAAGAGAACATCCCCACTAGTAAGTTAAGTTGTACCCTTCATGTAGACCTTTTTCTTTGGCTAACCACATTATTTCCTTACCTGGCCCGATTAGTTTTATATCTTACCTTTGTTTTAGGGATAAATTGGTGCTTGGAAACTTATTTTACAATTCAAAGGAGACTTTTACAAGGAATTGGGCTAGGAATAAAAGATAAGTGTGGGGAGAGAATCAAATCAAGAAGGAAGGCAAGGAGAAGAATTTCTATAAGGATAGCTCAAGAGAAAAAAAATAGAAAATTCAAACAAAAGAAAAAATATGTATATAAAAGAAAAAATATACAAAAAAAAGTTCAAAAAGAAAAAAATGAAATAAAATGTATTGAGCTTTTCCAGTCATATTTGGGTGTTACAAAGATGGTTAAATTGATACAAAGGCCCAATATATTGTTATTCGAGCTCCTTTTTACTTCTATGGGGTTTTGAGAGATGTTCACGGAAAGATCATATGATATCTCTAACTCTATGAAGTTTTTAGAACCTTTGTAACATCCTATCCTTTCTTTTTTTTAACCACTACCCATTGACCCCATTTACAACCCATATAGAAGACCTTTTGATTTCAGGTGGTGCCTTCGATGTAGTGAAGATTCATACCAAAAGGAAAGCCTATGCATTTAATCTTTACAATCAAAGTTAGGTAATTGTTTCTATGAGGACTATAAGAGGTTACTTTTTTGAAGCATGTGTTGTTACAATGTTGGTAACAATGGTTAATTCACATATACACACACACACGAGTATAAATATTATGGGATATACTAGCTTGAGAATGACTAGTTGATTTAACACAAGGCGTGTTTGATTTCTTGTATATAACTCTTATTTTTCTCTAAGACTTAAAGTGGAAGATTAGCTTTTGTTTTCTATGTTTTCTATTTGTTTTTAGTCTTAGGTTTGCTTAAGGACGAGTAAAGGTCAAGTCTGGAGGAATTAGATAAGTGCATAATTTGATATTATTTTCTAATCAATTTTCCCCTACATCTTTGCTTTATTCTTGAATAATTTATGTTTATTTTGTTATTTTTGTGTCTTGTAGGTATTTTATCGATCCTACTTATATGATTGTTATTTAACTACATAATCTGTACCTAAACATGTTTTAACATAAAGTACATAAATTTTGAAATAAATTTTTTTTCTTCTAAAATGAAATAATAATAATTATTTCTTAAAAAAAATAATTATTTCTTTAAATGAAATGAAATCTTAATAATGATTTTTTAAAATATTCCTTTTCAAGGAATACTAATTTTTGAAGACGTAATAATGACATAATAATAATTTTTATGTTCGACATAATAATAATTTCTTAAAACTTAATTCTTTAAAGCCATCATATTAATAATTTCTTAAAACGTAATAATAATAATTTCATAAAACTTTTCTTTTAAACTTAAAGATAATTAATTAAAACTATTTCTTTTTAAGAAATTTCTTAATATAAATTAAAATCTTTCTAAAATAAATCTATATTAAATATTGTTATAAACTCTTATTTTAAATGCTTCTTAAGTCCTTCTTAAAATTAACCATTATACTTTTCTTGTAACTCATTCTCTTAAAACTAACATATTAATTTCTTAAAACTCATTCTTTTAAAAACTAACATAATAATGATTTCATAAAACAAATTCACTAAAATCCTTTCCTAATTTAATGCAAAACTTCTATAAATATTTCTAATTCTAAATAATGTCATAATTTTCTTACTTGAAAATTTATGCATATTTGTTGCATTTTTTGTTGTAACAAGTTAAATCTTGAAGATTTTGAAACTAAGATCAATTTTTAAAACATACTTGCATAATATCATTTAATTATTTATATATACATATTTTAATAAAATAACAAATGCGAAATTTATATTTTACGTGAGCCGTATCCATTCCCATCTCCACAATTCATCCGCTAATCATCATTGCCCATCAAATGTCATTAACAAGTTTTTTACCTATAACATGAACATACTTAAATGAGCTTTCGCTTAGCACACAAGAAATTAAACTAGCAAAACATGATTACAAATCATTTTAATAAAAACTTGCATGAATATTTTATGCATGCTTATCAACTTATTTTATACTTAATTATATAAGCCTTAACTTATCTTACTGATTAAGCCCAGGTGATCATATTTGTTGTGTGTGATCCTTGAGAAATTAGGGTTCACAAGGTCCCCAACGACTCCAAGATCATAAATTGTGTTAAAGTTATATTGAAGCCTCTCTGTAAGTCAAGAGATTGGTATGACACCCGTAAACCATTTTATTTGTTTCACTTATCTTATTGTATGTATGCAATATAACATGTTACTACATAGCATCACAAATTCATAAATTATAAACATGCTTAACTAAGAATGAGTAAGCAGTATAGTTTAATATTACATACATCACATACTGCTCATAACATAATCATATTATCACATGACATGGCATAATGTAATCATAATAAATTGTAGACATAGCACATTGATACATATCATCACATAGCTCGTTTGCTTTATCTGTTCAAATTAAAATTCAAATGAGAAAATATTGTAGTAAAAAAGGTCTGAACCAAAACTTTTTGCTTTAGACTAGTGAACCAAATATACCAAAGGGTTCTCTACCTTCCAACAGAGGAAAAAAGTATTTCTACATGTGATAAGGAGGATTTTCATTTACATGATTTATGGTTGGTTACAATGTTTATAACTTGGCAAAAAAAAAAAAAAAAAAAAAAAGATGATGAAAAATGGACAAACATAAGGTTACACTTACAATTGTCCAATTTAGTGTCAGGGGATTTTCCACCAAGTGACCAAGGGCATGCTGCATTTTAAATTTATTGATCATTTAGGACATCCTTTTTACCACCTTTGTTATTACTTTGCTAAATTCTTTCATAGTTGTTTGCCTGAATTGAATGTTGAAGTGTCTTTTGCAGGCCAAACTCTGGCGCCCCCAATGGCAGAGCAGGTAGTGAAGCACTGATGTTCATGTATCGACCCGAACATCAAGAAGTTATCAAGACCAACTTTTATTGCAAGCTTAGCCGTCAAGATGTTCATAAAAACTTAGAACAAATGTTATCAACTTGAACTTAACAGAAGCTAAAAAGATAGAGAGGGAAAATTCATTTCAACGAATTATATACTTAAATCCCTAAAAGAACATTTAGAAAAAAAAAAAAGAATAAGTGCCCCTGCGTTCTTCCGTCTGCATGAAATTGCTTATTTTATGCTTAAAGCTAGCTAGGTTAGTTCTCTTTTTTTAATTATTATTATTGTTATTACTGTTATTACTACTACTGCTGCTCTTGTTGTTGTTGTTTAGTAATAGGTTAATCTTACTTTTGACCCTTGAACTTCAAACCGTAGCAAATCACACACCTAAACTATTCAACTTGTTGCATTTTAGCCCTTCTGTTAACAAAACTGTTAAATATTAACGGAGTTGAGCCAATAGTTTCATTTTCGTATCTTAAAATATGCAACTTGTCTAATTTTGACCTTTAAACCTTAAATTATAACAAATCAAACCCCAGAGTTATGAAACTTGTCTTATTTTGGCCATTTAATTATTAAATTTGTTAAATATTAACGAACTAAGCCACATATATATGTACCTGATCCATTAGTTATAAATCAATGGTCAAAATTAAATCCATTGTAATAGATTTCACACATCTAAGAACTATAAATTGGGATTTCACAAATAAATGTATATTTTTGTTGACTTAAAATTAATACATATTTTGAAATTTTTTTTTTTTTGTTTCGAGTCCAATTAAGCAAAGTATTTTATATTGTCTCATTTACGTAATTTTCAAAACCCAAAATTTAGTCATAAAAATGACAAATAGGTTATATTGTACTATTTAAATGTCGTTTCTATTAGGTACCCATATATTTAGTGTTTTTTCCTTTTTTTTTGGTAATTCTTTTTTCATTTTAATTCATCTTAAACATATGAAGGAGAAAATTTGATAAAACCTCTTGAACAAAAAAAAAAGAGCAAAACTTTTATTAACAAAATTATATAAAAGAAAAAAGAAAAAATAGTAAAACTTACATAATGAAAAGCAAAATTTAGATATTTTGACTTCAAAATATATGTTAAAAACATATATAGAGCCAAAAGTTCAAAATGATTATTTGTTTCAATCCGTTAATATTCAATAGATTTAATTATGGAATGGTTAAAGTATGACAAGTTTTATAGTTTAAGGGTACAATTTTTTATAGTTTAAAGTTAAGAGATTAAAATAAGACAAGTTGCATAATTTAGGGGTCAAAAGTAAAATTATTGGCTCAACTTTATTAATATTTAATGGTTTTGTTAACAAAATAGTCAAAATGAAACAAGCGAAATAGCTCAAGGGTGTGATTTGCTATGTTTTAAAATTCCGAAGCTAAAAGTAAAACTAACCCTTATTATTATTTTTTCTATAAGAAAAGGCTTTTCCCTTTGATTTTTTTTTTTTTTTTTTTTTTTTGAAAGGAAGAGGGTTCCAATCAACTAATGAGAATAAATACATTAACACGTAGTAACGTACAGACTGGAGTGTAATTACTGAAAGAAGAAACCGCGTTACGAAACCACAAAGCTCGAATCATAGAATTAATAAAGGCAATAAATTCAAAGATATAATAATCAGGCTTGAGCGCACCCTCTCCAAACTTCTTACCAAACCCATTTGTGTAATAATTTTTCACAAGAAGGGTGAATGTGGTGTTTGCAACAAGTTGTGCACGAAAGAAAGAGGGGATATTTGTATTCGAAGTTCAATTCTATCGTCAGATGTTCATCGCATTCTGTTTATTTTTCATCAATATGATGCCATTCTGAAGTATTTTGACAATTGAGACCCGTCCAACTTTTTGGAGGATTTTCCTACAAGGATCAAGCGCAAGACATGTGTCCCTAAAGGCCGGACGATCAAGATCGATGAAAATCAAGGTCATGGAATCAAGTTTGTCAATATTTTTCGATAATGCCACAAGGACTCCATCCATGTCAAGGTCGAGTGATGAAGAGACCATCGAGGATATATGGATATCGATCGAAGTATACCTCGATGGTCAACATTGAGTTCGATAATTAGATGTCGAGGTCAATATCGATGTCACACATGTCATAAGATTATGCTAATTAACCAATAACATAACATGTGCCTCGCCGATTTTAGAAGAATTGTTAGAAAAAAAAAAAATCGTAAGATTTCTTTAACCGTTGGCAAAAGAAGAGAATCCAACGATATTTCCGAAAACCTAAAAGGGGATGACGTGTACTAATCAGAATGAGTTTACGGAATTGAAGAAAGAATAAAAGAAAAGGTCATGAATGTGTCCAGCAAAACTCAACTGAGTACAATAGGAAACCAGACACCCAAAAGTGGATCCAAAAAAAAAAAAAAAAACATGAAAATAAAATTAAAAAAAGGGGGTCATTCTTGTGATTCATTAGATTCAGATCTCTCAGACCACAAGTCCAGAGACCATAAAGTAGCAAGTGCTACAATTTTGAGCCTAACGATTTGTCTATCTGACATTTCTATGAAGTGGGATGATTACTCATATTATGCCCTTATACTAGATACGGCTACAGAGCTTTCACATTTGAAATTCTAGTGGCTCTTAGTGGGATAAGTTGGCAGAAAGGACATAGTTGCAAGTGGAAATGCAGATAAGAATTTGTATAGTTTGGCTTAATACCTGTTTCTATTAAATAACATAACAACAATAAGACAACAAGATTCATTTTCCTCTTAATCTGTTCCAAGGCTAACAGATAGGTAAACCTGCAGTTTCTTAAATGGATTATGAAGGTTTTTTCAGTGTCAGATTTAGAGAGGAGAAAATGGGGTGAAGAGAATGTACAAAGGGGAATAATTGCCTCGATAAGCCCCAATGTAAATGTTACGAGAGAGTTTTGTTTGCAAACTTCGAAAAAAAGAAGAAAGAAAGAAAGAAAGAAAAAGCAAACCGCAAGGATCATGTATGGATCATTTTACATGACCTTATTTAACCACAAAACAGATTTACCAACATCAATACTTCAGAAACACCAAAATTATAAGATGTAATGGTGTATAACTCCGTATTTTGATAAACCTTTTCGTAAGAAGTGTCAAATATAGCAGATGTTGCACATCTATGCAATGCTTAGATAGTCATTAAAGATTGTAGGAATAGAAGGTGGTGTGCCAAGATAACCCCAAGGAGGCAATGAATCCTGGAGTGGCATATGGATCCCTCATTGCAATGGCACAGACTCGAACCCAGGGAGAATGGAAGTATAGTATACTAAAGAAATGATGCCTGAAAAAGTGCATATGAAAGATCTATCGCAGTGTGGTGAACAGAAGGCAGAGTGAAGTAATCTAAAAAGAGTACCGAGAAGATTATGGCCCTAGGAAGGGAGATTTATCCTTACATCAAGACATGTCATGTATTCCTAAGCGAGGTTATCCCATCTCTAAATTTTTACATGGTCCTAAAATGAACTTCTACGTATCAAGGATTGTTTTCCTCCAAGGAAGGAGTTTGGTTGCACTGAAGAAACTCGCATTCACGAGTATGAAGCCTCCTCAACAAGTGGATTTGGTGCTGAGGGAAAGAACAGATAGTGGAGGGGGGCTTTTGCTTTAGTTCTTGCTTTTATTTTAGTGTCTTTATCTTTTGGCTGGAGGGAAGACGGAGGAATTCGGAAGCTAAAAGGCAAGACTGTTCTTAAAGTCAGATTTGAGAGAGAAAATCAGGCATATGGGATACCGTTATAAAGGACTTTTCCCAGTTTAGCACTGGTGATGAAATCCTACTTTCCATTGGATGATATCAAACATTCCTAACAAAGAAAGATTCAGCACTATCTAGTATCCAAGCAGGAACCTAGGTTTAGACAAACTCAGAAAGTTTCTTTTTAAGTGACCATTCCAAACAAAGAAGGAATTCTAGATCCATGGTATAGCTCCAAGATAATAACCATTTAAACTTCAAGAAAGAAGTCTTTGTGAGAATGAACTTCCATCTTGATAATAATACTCATAAAAACAGAAGGGGTGCAAGAGAAAAAGTGGAAACCTAAATTCCCCTTTTAAGAAGGTAAAAAAGTGAAATACATACATGAACCAATTCCCTTATAAAGCATCAATCCTATATTCATGTTTGTTGAAGGGAAACCCAAAATCTCTCCACAAAAAAAGCTAAGCATTAGCATACATTTTCATTTATGTCATCACAGAACATGGGACTTAACTCTTACGGTACAACAATGACAACAGAAGTTACAGAAACACAATACAACAATACATTAAAAAAATATATCCATTTTCCATTTTTTCATACTACGCATAAATATATATAAAAAAAATACTTAAAAAAACCAAAAAGCTTGTTAATTATTCATTCCTTTGATAGTACCTCTACATCTAGCGATCATCTCACAACCTCTACTGTAAGGATTTGCAGGGCCAACTTGACAATTGTAGTAAGGAGCACCAGGACTTGAACATGGAACCATGTCCCTCTTAAGAGTCTCATAGCTTATGTACTTCTTCTGCATTGCCAGAACTCTCCTGCTGATCTCTGAATCCATTTCCATTTCCATCTCTCCGAAACAGTCTCCGATCTTGTTAGAAGAACAAACCCTTTTCTCCATTCTCTCAATCTCACCGATTTGGAGCGATTTCAGGTCCAAAACTGACACCCCATTGCAGATTGAGAAATGGGTATTGAGTAAAAGGAGAGCTAGAGAGAGGATCATGGTCATGGGTAAATAGGCTCTGCTGGGTTTTGACATTATTGCTCTTCTGGTGTTTTCTTTTTCTTCTTTTTGTGGGTTATGTTGTGGAATTGTAAAAGTGAGATTCCAGCTCCAGGGTTGGAGAGAGAGGTCCATAAATGGGGGCCACCACTGAGTCCAAACATTATTATTAATTTATTATTCACTGTTACAATGGTTGCAGAACGATGGAACTATAAGTCAAATAGTTGGGTTGGGTTGCGTCCATGTGAAGCGATGAAGACATAGAACAAAAGAAAAATCCATCATCCCATGAATCCCATCATTAAAAAGATAGAAAACTACTTGAGCTAACGACAATGTTTTATTTAATTTTTTAAGTTTCTATGCTACCTATTTATCGACGAATAAAATTTTTTCATTTAATTTTTCATTACATGCGCACCACAGAATAGATGTATCATGTATACATCAATTTTTGAGGGAAAAAAATATTATTAAAGTACTTTTATTTAACCTGTCAGATTTATTTTTTACCGTTCACAAACTAATAAATCCTAACAATAAATTTTAGTAAAAAAATACATTATATATTATACTGGTGTAATAAAAAGAAATACAATTTTATAAATTGTAAGATTTTGACTTTTAAGGCATATAGATAAAAAAGATTATTACGTTGGACAAACTATTATTTAGCTCGACATGTTGGTCGGGTTCATTCACAACCCATTTCACTTCACCGAGCATGTTAGGTTAGGAAAATCCTTTATTTATAAATTAAAAAAAAAATTGTAAGACATGTAATTTTTCCAAAACTATTGGTGATATTTTTCAAAAAAAAAAAAACTCTCTGTAATAGATGGCAAATTTTAAAAGTATTTACAGTAAATGTAAAATTTATATTATAAATAATTTATTTGTCATTTCGTTTATGGTGTAAATAATTCTTCTTTATATAATAAATGATTTTATGATGCAAATAATATATGTAAATATTTTTTATTTACATTGTAAATTTATTATTTACTACAAGTATTTTTAAAACGTAATATTTACTTCAAAAAATTTAAAAATATGACATTTCTCTCCCTCTCCCAATAAAAAATACTTTGTAACTCCTTTATTTGTGAGCCAAAAACTATTTGTAGTCTAGATAAATAAAGGCTTTATCTACTTTATTTACTTGATATTTATTTTTTTATTTGCTTAGTTAATAAAATAAATTTAACAATTTTAATACCTATAATTTACTAATTTTTACCCATTTCTATATTTTACGAGCTCCTTATTGAATATTTACTAATTTAGCAAATGCATTATTTGTTTTTAATTTTAAAAAATCAACAATTAAAAACCTTAAATTCAAAAATTCAAAAAACAAAATACAAGAAATTTTTGATGTTGCTATCATAGCAAAGGGCAATGTGACTGGAAAAGACAACCTGTCTTGGAGAAAGACTAGGCTAGAAAAAGTCGATCGCGATAAACGGCGTGTAGTCGTTAAAAATTTCACGATCTTGACTAAGAGATTGCAATTGCACCTCCCAATGGAGCTTTGCTAGTGCTAGCTCACGATAGCTTGCAATGAGTATCTCCGAGCTTTAACAATGACAAAGACACTGGGATGATTCTGAGAAGAAAAGACACAGAGGAACTTGAGCCATTTTTACACTTTTTGGATGCTATTAAACCCCTGTTTGGCATACGGTGGGACTTCCACCACCAACTCAGTTATGAACAGTATAAAGTTCTCACATGCTACAATAGCAATAAAAAAAATTGCTATAGTGTAAAGCTCTCACATGTCACAATAAAAGTAGTTCTGACCACTGGTTCCCACCACCCTTCCAAACACCATTTTAAGTTTTACCCTCTAAATTTATGCTATTAGTTTTTATTTCCCTTCCAAAATAAATTGTTTGCCCCCATTCATATTGTTCAACCCAATGGGTTGGTCGGACCATCTCACAATAAGTAACTCCCTTTAGTCTATTCCACTTTGTGAGGCCACTCATTGTGAGAAAATTCATTTAACCCCATTGGTTGAATAAAATTATTCTATATGATATTCATTATCTTGAATAGTATATATTCGGATTTTATGAGTTAATTTTACTATGAGAATAGAATTGCTCTATATGATTCACTTTATCTTGAATAGTATAATATTTGGATTTTATGAGTTAATTTTACTATCAGAAAATTATTATTATTATTTGTCTCTTTACTTTTGTGAAGCTACTTTTTAAGGTTTTTTTTTCAAAAAAAATCTTCTCCAAACAAGTAGATCTACGAATTTCAAAACTATAAACAGATCTTTGACAAAGTGATAAGGACATCCAAAAGGAAGATTGAAAGGCAACAAAAAAAAATTGCTCAAAAATATGGGAAAAGCTAATGCAACAAGAGGGCGGATTGTTTCCTTTCCCTCCCGCCCCCCCGCCCCGGCGGGGGGGGGGGGGGGGGGGGGGGGG